>CM040421.1:49205297-49406135 GCA_022702705.1 Papilionanthe hookeriana x Papilionanthe teres
AGTTCACAAATACTAGTTTGTTGCATTAGGTGTATTTCAAAATTTTTTTTTTGAAGGCACTATTATTGTCTTCAATAGAACATGCATTCTCATTTTCTGTATTATTTATTTTTGTATTTTGTATGTTTTTGATTAATCACCTTGCTTTAATTGAAAACTTTTTTTTTACTTAATTGTGAATTGTTTGTGTGCAATCGTAAATGTTTTGGTTTTAACTTTTTTTTTACCTATTCATTACTTATCCTTCTACTTTCTTATTCCTTTTTTTTTTCCAATGTCACTCTCTTTTATGCTTCTAGCTAAACATCCCTTGCGTGATTCTCTCCAAACTTGTATTACACTGCACTTTAATTGTTGGTATATTAAAACTTATCATGGTTATTTATAGTTCTTCTTGAAAAGTTAATTTTGTCTTCACTACAGACTTCCGCTCATTAATATGTAAATATCAAGTCTAATGGATCTTTTTACTCTACAGTTGTTTAACTTGTATTTTGCAGCAATGGAAGCTGGCGTTCAATATGGACCCTCGAATTCAAGGATGATTTGCAAGTTGTTGAAGTAAAAGGAAAGATGCAGGTAATTTACTGATTCCATGATGATGAACTTGATGAAAGTTAGTGCAGAAACTAACTTTTAATGAATTTACTTCGATTAATCTTACTGTTTTTATTGCATTTTTCTGATTAATTTGACGTCAAGTATTTACTTCAGGTTGTTGCGCACTATTTTGAGGAAGGAAATGTACAGCTGGATGCTAAAAATGAATGTAGGGACTCCACCCTGTTTCAGGTTTGCACTTATTTGAAGAAGCTCAATCTAATCCAACCGTGGAACTATGTAAACAATTATAACTTTATGCAAGTCTTTGAATGAATATATAATTGATAAATTCCATCAACAAACTATTGAAACTTGAATATTAATACCAAAGATCAATGCTTAGAAGTTGAATGTCTATCACTAAAAGTATATACTTGATTTGATGTAAAATGAGTGGAAAAACAACTTAATAGGAATATTTACTCTCTATGTATTGTTTGTTATGAATTTGTTTCATATGGTCTACATCATACCAAAAGTTTACTTTATTTCCACTGTGAAAACTTTTGATGTGAACCTCATCCGAAAACACTGTCCCTGTGTATGTGTGATCCCATCCCCATCGACCATTTGCTGCGCATATGGACTATTTTTTGTTGCTTGTATGATTCTTCATGAGGCATACTGTTTGGTTCCTATAGTGTAGTTTTTAACTACTAACCATTTTGTAGAGTTCGTTTACTATTTTGGATTCCTGTAGCAGCTAATCAGAGCAAACTAGATTCCATTCCTATCTTGTTTGCCTGCAATTCGTTTCCTTTTTTGAGGATCGTTCATGCCATAGTACCAAGTTACTTGTAATTTGCATAATCCTTGTGGTTTTATTGAAAATTTTTGTATAGCCGACTAAAAGATTGATGATTATAAATATGATTTTATTGGGGGATGAAAAATATTTAATTTATAAAGTTATAGTACTTATTCCATATTGTATGCTTGTTGAATGCTGATTTCTTTGTGTAGTGTGTTGACCTCTTTAGTTGCTCCAAAACTGACTCGAGTATAGTCGAAACTGCTCAAATGTCAACCGCTCATGAGGCAGAATGTGTTCGGTTCGAAATTTCAAAATTATCAAGACAAATTTCATAGCCAATTCGATTGAACAAGGGGAAAACGGCAGACTACATAAGTGGCAACATGCAAGTGAAGCCTAATTATCTCAGTCGCTTTCTAAGTGAATCATATGACACCGTTTGCTAAATGTTTTGCATTAATTCTTATGAAATGTGAACATTATCTTAGATGGACAAAGTATTACTTTGATCCGGTACAAATGTAAAATATAAAGCAAGATACAAGAAGGCATTATAAATAGTCAAAACTCGCACGTGCACACACACATATAATCCTTTCCCGTCCACCTTTTCACACTTCAAAAAATTAAATAAAAAAATCTCTCGATCTAAAGCCTAGCCCAGTCCCTTGTAACGCTGTCTACAGAGGTATGGTAAGCCGAACCCAATCCCGTCCACCTTTTCTCACGTTAGAAAATTAAATAAAAAATCTCTCAATCTAAAACCTAGCCCGATCCCTACCTACTCTTTCATTCTAGCTCCATCAGCTTTTCATGTGCCTTTGACCGCACATGCTTCTCTCTTTCTAGCCGCAGCAAACCCAAACCGCCCCAGCTCCACCACTTGACCCATCTCTCTATCCCTTACTCTCCAATTTTCACTTGACAACTCAAAGCCTCTCCCTCCCTCTTCGCTCCATCTCAACTCATGTTATAGCAGTATAGCCTAAATTTCTTACATAGTGAGTTTCCTCATCTTCACTGCCAGCCTATCTCGCAGCTTCCCTCAGCCAAGCTCATCTCCCCCCTGCTCTCCATCTCACTAAGATAAGCTCCAGGTCATTGCTCTCCGAAACAACCGCCACGGCCCCCATCACCATTCCTCTCCTTTTTGTAAGGCTGTCGCATACCTCTCAATTCCCTCACCTTATCCGAGAACACTTTGCTGCAGCCAAACCTCCGAACTCCTCTCCTTTTCCTGATTTGTGCAAGCCACCCTGTGTTGACTTCTCTCTCTCTCTCATTAGCAACCACCTCCTGCTAGTCTCCTATCTCACCTTACCAGCCACTGGTGACCTCACTTTTGTCGAGGTCTAGTTTTCCTCCTAAAATTTAGGATTCTAGCCTTAGGAGCTTTCCCAACGTTCTTAGATTCCTAGCAGTGGGACCCACCTCGTTTTAGAATGTTTGAAGCCACTTCGTTACTCTTTTGAATTCCCGCACGAGATTCTGTATTTTTAGCTTATAGCAGATTGGAATTGACGTCAGGAATTCAAATAGAGTCCCCATAGGACCACTGGACATTATGACAGCCTCATGCACATTTTGCACCACCGTGCGCACAAATTCCTCTATTTGCGGCCTCGACGCCTTCAATTACTCCACCACGGATCGAAGCTGGCCAGGATGTCAATACGATCGACATCAAAATTAAAATTTTAGAATGATCAAATTTGACGCATTTTCTGCTCAATCGATGACGAAGTTGCCCAAATGACTCTGAATCACAAAATTGACTGCGCCGATGCATCTGGAACGTCGGATTTGCTTTGAAAGGATATATATTTTGTCGAGGCTTTGAGCATGAGCAAATAGTGCGAAATCATCACTTTTAAATAAATTAAATTAATTTAAATCCTTTTTTATTTTACATAAACCCTAAACTTCACCCGCCTCTTGCTCGTCCAGCACCATTACTTCTCCTCCTCCCGCGGGGTCGTGCTCCTCTGCCCTAGCTTGGTTTGACTGGACTTCTTTCCCTCGCCCCGTCTCGTCCTATTGTACTGTGGCTTCCCCTCTTCACGCAAGAGGAGGTGATATCCCACGTACCTCTGCCCGAGCTTCTTTCTCTCAAAGCTTTGTGCTTTCCTCTTTGGTGCTCGAACGGCTGCGACACCTGCCCCTTGGCATAAATGGGGAAGTTTTCTCTCCTTCCCAAAATTTCTCCCTCCCTCTTCTTTCGATGCTTCCTCCTGTGCGCGGCTTCTTGCAATGGGTTTCACCCGTCCTTTTCGTCTGTTGGGACGGGTGAGTTTTGGATGGATTGGGGTGAAGCTGGCTTGGCTTTTCTGATTTCTTTTTACTATTTAAACCCCATTTTGGGGAGTTCTTGAGGTTGGATGCACTGGGTTTGAATACTCCCTCTCTTACTCTCCTCCCTGTTCTCTGTTCGGGTTTCTGTGTGTGTGTGTGTGTGAGGTTGGAAGGTGGTGTGTGCTCTCCCCTTCTCCTCTCCTGCTCACTGTTTAAGTGGGTGTGTGTGTGTGTGGTTTGGAGGATTGTTGCCTGTGTTCTTGGGCTTACCCGAGCCTTTGATTGCTCGGTTTGGGGCCACTTCTCTTGTGGCCTCTCTGTGAGCTGCTCGGTTTTGGTGTTTGGTTGCTTTCGTGCTCACTAAGATACAAATTCTTTCATGTTGTAGCTTGGCATGCTAGTTGGTTGAGGGGTTCTTTTGAGTGGTAAAGTTTTACTAGCCACCCCCCCTCTTCTCTTCTTGCTGCAAGTTTTATAATTTTCTATGTTGTTTAAAAATGGCATGAAGTACATGGAATTTGAGTTTCAAATGCTAAAGTAGGGATTTTTCTTTAAATGGCATACCTCATGTCCCTGCTAGTTTTATTCTATGCTTAGAAAATCAGCTTTGAGAAGTTTTGGATGGGAAAATTGTATTAGCTATCACTTTTTCTACTTCCTCTTTCTCTATTCCTGTTGCATGCTTTACTATTACTTATTTCATGAAAGGTGTCGTTGAAATGTGTGGCTTTAGTAGTGGACTTTGAGAAGTGGGGGTTTCAAGTGGCAGTGCTACACCTCTCTTTGTTAGCCATTCTTTAAGCTTGATATGCTTCATTTGGAAGCTTTAAATGGCATGCTAGATTTCACATACATTGTATTGAGGAGTGTGCCTCTTCTTTTATTCATGTTATTAGTTCATTACATTCGAAAAATTGAAAGGCATGTTAAAAAGCTCTATGATTATTTATCTTCATGCAATGTTAAATGTTGTAGCTTGCCTCTAAATGCAATTATTTGAGTTGGGGTTTGAGGCTTGGGGAGGTGTTTTGGAAAGAATCTTTGGCACTAGATCACTCGTTGGAAAATTGGGCACTGTTACGTATACATTTGCTGCACTTCCTTTGTTATGTTGCTGCTTATGTGAAAGAACTTTAGGGCTCCTTTGCTGCCCTCGTTTTCCCCCTAGCTGGGCTAAGGTTTTGCCCCTTTATGGCTCTGGGTCTGACCTTTGCACCAATTTTGGGGTCTCGGTTTTCTCTGACTTTGTTGCCTTGCAGCTGCCCTTTTACACCTATTTTGGGGGTTCGGTTTTCTGTGTTCTTGCTGTCTTGCAGCTGCCTCTTTGCACCTATTTTAGGGGCTTGGTTTTCTCTGTTCTGACTGCCTTGTAGCTGCCCCTTTGCACTTATTTTGGGGGCTCGGTTTTCTCTGACTTTACTGCCTTGCAGCTACTCCTTTGCACCTATTTTCGGGGCTCGATTTTCTGTATTATTGCCTCCTTGCAGCTGCCTTTTTGCACTCATACATGGGGCTTAGTGTTGAGTTTGATGAGGGCTTGATTATGCTTTTATGTGGGTTAAATTGTAGCATTCATTTGAAATATTGTTAATGATATATTTGGCCCATGGTTTAATATTTGTTCGGGCCCAATTTTGTGATATTGAAGGGTTACAATTCTAGCATGATGTGTCATGGACTTTTTCAGATCTGCAAAAGAAGTTGAATTTTGGGCTTGAAGCGACACAGTTTTGTGGATTAGCGTGACAATATTTTTGGGCTTTGCAGGAGTTTGGATTTAGTCTCGTCAGAGCTTTGCTTTGAAATGAGGTCAGTCTAAATGGTAGTACAGCTCTCTAGGATTCTCCCTTCTTTTTTTCTTCAGTTGCTCATTTTAGAGGAAGTGAGTCTCTTTTAGGAAATCCTAGAACTTGTGAGTGTCTGTCGGGATTGAGTCGTCAGAATGTCGGGGTCGTCTGTTTTAGCCGGTTTTGAGGATCGATCCGTCTCCTTTATGACATTGTTTTAGGTGGATCGTTCCCACCTCTCTTCTTCTCCTTGTCCCCTGTCCTTTGTTTCTTCTTGCTTCTTGGCCGAGTCTTTTTTGCACTTATGTACGCGGCATAAATGTGCACATATAGCCTTTTGCTATACGTGGGCCATCAAGCAAGGCTATAAGTAGGGTGGTTAGGGGCTATGACGGTGATAACAGTGCTTATGTGTGCTTAAACGAGGGATTATTAGAATAGTATCCTCTACCTTTGAGTAGAGACCTTTACTGAAGGTGAGGCTAGGGACCGACGATACTATTCGCAAATTCTTGGTGGGATTATTGTCACCGACACTCTTAGGTCGTTAGTAGCCCTAGTTCGAATATGGTAGTTGGCCTGTGGACTGTACTACTTTATAAAAAAAAAATATTTTGAAATAAATTTTCCTCTACAACCAAAGCTATTGCCTTTCACCCATAAGCTTTATATGCGTGCAAACTAAATTGAAATGAATGAAAGTTTATAAAGGTCCACGGTGAATTACCCGAGTCGAAACTAGGACTACCCTCTGTAAGGTGTTGGTTTGATAACTCTTATCCAAGATTGAGACGCACACAACCCAGCTCTGAGTCCTCCCCGTCATCATGCTTACGGTCCTCCCGGTCTTGTAGTCCGTTCTTTGTGGTTTTATACGGGTTTTGTACGGATTTCCTACGGGTTCCCTACGGATTTGTTTTCCTTTTTTTTCTTATTTCTTTTCGGTTCTTTTTTTTTTAACTTTGTGCGGTGCCCCGGCCCTGGCTGTTTCACATATACAGTAGCACCCTCTGGTCGATTAGGCTTTTTCCCTACTACGTTTACTCATATTTTCTTTTGGTGCTAACCCCTTTTCTTGCAGGAAATAAAAATGATAATAATAACAGGTAGCAATGCACTACAGGTAATCGGCGCTCACGGTACTTTCGTAGTACCACTACCTCTTTTTTACCGCAATACTTGCTTGTTTTACTTTACGCTGCATATATTCATGTTTAGTATAGCATGTTTTACTTCAGTACTAGTTTAGTCCAACGTGTTTTACTTCAGTACTTCTGCTTGGCATAGCATGTTCTATGGTAGCACACTTGTTTAGCATAGCCTATATATGATACTTGTCTCCTGTTATTTACTACAGTATGTTTTACTTCAGTATTCCTGTTTAATATAGCATGCTTGTGATACATGTTACTACTTAGTGTAGCATACTCTCGTTGCATGTTAACTTATGCCTTTTTTTTTCTTTACGCACCCTCCCCTAGAATAAGAGGTCAGTAGTTGGTTTTATAAGAGACACCCAGAAATAAATTATTGACCAAACGATTTGCATGTCCACCGTTAACAAACTTAAATTTCAAACTGCAACACTGCTATAACATGGAGTACGGAGCACGACTTCGAGGGCAGCACGACCATCTTCAACAGCAAGACTTGTCTACATCAGCAAAATCATTCCTTAGTTTAAAATGACAATCCATAGGACTTCGAGGTAGTCCGCCTAGCGCCACATAAATCCCTGTCTTTTTTTTAGGCCTTTGCACGACCATATTGTGCAATATAAGCCCTAACTCGCTTTAGGATTCTGAGGTTGTCGTCCGGTACGACATAAATCCTCCTATCTTCCAGGTTATTTGCATAAATTGGGATGTTATGCAAATGTAATTCCTCTAATTAATTGACATGATTGAAATTTAAATAAATTCATTTTCAAAATTTAAAACCCAACAGTAGGATAGTCTTGGGATGTCACCGGTGTTTACTCGGATCTGTGTCATCCCTACTCCTCTTTCCTTTTGACTCTAGGAGTAAATGTTTCACTTTGTGCCTTTCCCATTTGGTACTCTTTATACACACCATTTTTGAAAATCCTACCTTTTGAATTCATGAAGATAGATACCTCTGATCTAAATCAAGAGTTTTCTCAGGTGGCTTCGGTCATTTTTGGGGAAACTGAATCATCCCGACGAGCCAATCGGAAAAGGCAACAAACTGGGCTACTTTGCGTCATTGCTTTTTCTTCAAATACTAAAAGTCATTAACCCATTTTTTTCACATACAAGGATCTGTCCCCGAGAGGAAACCGTACGATGATGCTATTGTGATGATGATCGTAATCAATAATTATCAATTTGGGAGCATCTTGATTGACATGGGGAGCTTTGTCAACGTGTTTTTTAATACGCCTTAAAATGCGTTACTTATATATGTATTTTTTCCTCATTTTTAAGGATATTAAGCTTTAATGAAAGGTATTTTATGTGTTTTTTATTGAACGTACAAATGATGAAGCTTAAAGAGCAAAATGAGCGAATTTGAAGCAAAAAATAGGTCAAATGGAGAAAAAGTTGACCTGGCGCCTAGGCGCCAGGTAATTACCTGGGACTTCTAGAAAGCTGGCGCCTGGGCGCCATGTTTGGGCGCCTAGGCACCAGAATCGATTTGGACTTTTATGCATTGAATTTGGACGAATTTTGAAGATGTGTTTGAAGTAACTCTTGGTTATTTTAAAACTCTTTTTAATAAAGTCATTGGTTGGCCGATAATGAGAGTCTAGATTGTTGGACTGAGTAGAGAGAGTATTTGAAGTCTTGAGTCTTGGCGCGTGAGTTTTATGTGTGAGTGTGTGAGTGTATGAGTTAGAGTCTTGTTAGTATCTGTTTTGAAGTGTTTATTGGAGGAAAAAGACAGCAAAAGAACTCCAAAAGATTTGCTTTGGGAGAAGTCTAAGATAAATATATTATATTTTTGTTTAAGTTTTGTTTTATTGTGTAGACTTGGCTTTTAATATATATCATGCTTTGGCCCCATGAATTCTGAGTATTTTTATTTATCTTTCTCCTTACAATAAGACTTAATCATGTATGGGATTAGAATGGTTTGAAAGCTTCTTTTATTCCAAAATTGTGATTGTATTTTCATCGGCTCTTAATTTTCTTTGCAAAATGGCCACTTGTAATGTTAAAATCTTTTGTGAAACATAATAATCCGGAAGGGCTATGATTTCACTCAACTAGTGAATACCGCACTAACATTAGTATGAAAGGGAACCAAGTTCTAAGGGTAATGCAAATAGATTGAGAGATAAGTTTTGATGGGCGTAGAATTGGTGTTTCTAGGGTGACAGACTAGATTTTTAACCAATTTGATCTAGAATTTATAACTTAAGGTCTGGTTAGTCTTATAAAGAGTGCTCAGTGAGTAATCTGGAAGTGAGAGACTAGAATCTATCCAGTATAATCATAATAAATTAAGAATTTATTTTAGATTAGTCAATGTTCTTTTTGCACTCGGGAGAGGGTAAATAAATATGTATGCTTCTATTTGTCCCAATACAACTTTTAAACCTTTTAAACTTTTGACCACACTGATTATGATCTCTTTGTAAGGGGAAAAATCTTTTCATTTTATTTGAATTTCTTTAAACATAATTAGTTAGAAAATTTGCATTTACTATCTGCTTAAAATTAAAATTATCATGTATTTAGTTTTTACCTTTTTATAAATATTTCAACACTATTTTCGTACAATTTGTGTTTGCAGTTTAAGTAGAAGTTTTTCTAAATTTTTATAAATCTAGTCAAATTAAAAGTGCGTAAATTATCACGGTTAAATTTTATAGCATTTTCATTATGCTTTCTTTGAATTTATAATAGAAGGATACTTAGAATCGTATTAGATTTTGCTTTAGCGTATGATTTGTTATTGTTAGTATTTTATTTAAGAAAAAAAGATGAGCATATTATTACTTAAATGAATGTATACAATAAAACATAAATTGACTATTTTCTTATGAGAAAAAGAAATCGTTGAGAAAGTAAAGATTGAAAGGTCATTCAAAGTGAAAGTTAAAGTACTCAACATCAATTATTATTTCTAAGATAATGAGTTGGAAGATAAAAATGCAATAAAACATTGTCATATAATTAGATAAGACACCTAAAAGATTGAAATAAAATTATTTTTATCAGTAAACGTCAAGATTTCAAGATTTTTAATGTTTATGAAGAAGTTAATTTACATGTAAGATAAAATAACAATCACTATTAAACAAGTGACAAAAAATGTACATGGAGAATTAAAAGAAAAAAAATAATAATAAAAATATTTTGTGGTGGAATAATAATGTGCAAAAAAAGATAAAATATAAGAAGTTTTATTATAAAAATTGGTTTAAATATAAAAGCCTAGAGAACTGGTAAAAATATAAGGTGGTCAGTAGAGATTCTAAGAAAACATATTGTGATGCTAAGACTTCTGATCTTTATAAAAGATTGAATACTAGAATAGATAAAAAATATGTGTACACTTGTCAAACAAAGATGAAAAAAATAAAAAATTAATTTAGGTAACACGTATTAAAGATGAAAATCAAAAAATGTTTTTCCTTGAAGAAGTTGTTCAACATAGATTGGCAAAATAATTTGATAGTCTTTTCAATGAAATTTTTGAGAATACAATCGATTTTAATGATTTTAATATTGTTAGTAATAAAACTTTTTGTTTTTACCGTTGCATTAGTAAAAGAAAATTGAAGTGGTTTTAAAAAAATGATGAGTGAAAAATCAGTAGAATCTGATGATATCTCAAAATATGAAAATATTTTGGTGATTTATGAGTTTCTTCGTTTACTAAGTTTTTTAATATTATTTTAAAAGCTAAAATAATATTTGAGTAGTGGAGAAAGAGTATTTTGGTCCTCAGTTTTAAGAATAAAAGTGATGCATAAGAGTGTGCAAACTGTGGAGAAATTAAGTTAATGTGTCATAATGTTAAAATTATGGGAGAGAGTAATTGAACATAGGTTAAAAAGTGATACTAAGTTCTCGTAAGCAATTTTGGATTTATGTTGGACAAGTCTACTTTGGAAGCTATGAATTTATTGAGAGGTCAAATGGAGACGAATTGGGAGTAAGGAGAATTTGCATATGATTTTTCTTAGTAAAAGCTTACGATAAGGTTCCAGGGAAAGTTCTTTGGAGGGTTCTAGAAAAGAAAAGTATTAATTTGACTTAATATTGAAGTCATTAAAGGTATGTATACTCAAGCTATCACTTGTTTTCTGATAGAAGGAGGACCGGCCAAGTATTTTCCTATTTCAGTTGGATCACATTAGGGATTGGCTTTAAGCCCATATCTTTTTTTTTAGTTTTGGATGCTCTTACTGGACATTTACAGGAGGATGTACCTTGGTGGATATTTTTCGCTGATGACATCCATCTTGTGGATAAGACTAGAAAAACAGTTAGGAAAAACTTGAAATATGGAGGTCTACATTAGAGCCTAAAGGCCTTCGTTTGAGTAGATTTAAAACTAAATGCATGGATTGTAGTTTTAGTAATAGTAGATCTAGTGGTATGGTTGTAACAATTGGTGACCAAATCATTAAAAGGTGGGAACGTTTTATATATTTGGGGTCTATTGTTCAAAGTGATGGTGATATAGATCAGAATGTTATTAGTACAATTCAAGTTGGATGGTTGAAGTGGAGGAATGCTTTGGACCTATTGTGTGATAGAAAAGTACTGCTTAGACTTGAAGGAAAATTTTATGAGATGTTGAGACCTGCAATGCTTTATGGCGCAGAGAAGCATAAAACCAAGTTAATTGTTACTGAGATGAGAATGCTCGGATGAATGAGTGGCTTGACAAAATGCAAAATAAATATATCCGTGAAAGGGTTGGTGTAGCTCCAGCGGCGGACAAAATTAGAGAGAGTCGCCTTACAAGATTTGGTCGCATTAAATGCCGGCCACTTGATGATCTAGTTAGTAGAGTAGTGTGTTAGATTCTACTTATGTTAAAAATGTAGGATTCAAGGATGGATTTATTCCTCATTTCTGACATGCTATACTTTTAGGCAGCCTTCATTTAATGATGGATTTATGTGGTGTTTCGTCACATTAAACGTCTACCGCCTAAAAATGTTGAATTTTTTATACATGTCCTTCAGAATTTCATCAGTTTCGACTTATGACATGAATCCAACATTTTACGGTTAACTCGAGGCTTGCAGACCTTTCTTTAATTATTTGTACTTCAATAGAAAAGCCTGAGAATTTGATGTCTCTAGGTAATGTGGATATTACAGGAACTGTTTATATAAGAGATCAGAAATCTTCTTTTTTTATTTGAATCACCTTTTTCTGGGAAAAAACAGTGACGAGGCCTTGCACTGTCAACTAGGAGAGGTGATTCAATGTCAACGAAGTAATTTTATGAGATGAAAATTGAAGAAAACTTGAAGTTACAGCTTTTGCAAGGAGCGATTTTTGTGATTTTACTGAGATTTATGGTAAATACCATGTATACTAATTCCTTGAAAGGGATTCTTTTTTTACATTGTCACTCGGTTAAGATTAACTTCTAAATTTTTTATTAACTAGACCACCTTTTTAACAAACTAACTTCCACAATTGATTTTCTTAGTCGCCAGAAGATTGTGCTGTATCAATATCAAAGATAATCCGCCACCACGAGGCTGAGTATATGACATCTCTTGAGGTTAATATTTATTTGGAGCATAACATCCATACCACTCAATTCCTATGTTTTTACATATCTAACATCTAAATTTTACTTTTTATATTAATACCGCCCAAGTCTTTCATAGCATACATAAAAAATACCATCATTTTAACTTTTAAAAAGTGAAATACTTTTTTTCTTGCATGGGTAAAATGATGAGGATGTAAAAATTGAAGTTTAGGTGTTAAATATGTATATACATATGAATTGAGTGTTACTTTGTCTCACGGCGTATGTGTCATCCAGAGATTCTAATCTTGTTTCTTCAAATATTCGCAGGAATCTTATTTACATTTGCCGGACACAACTTTCAAGGTATTTTTTTCTTTTTTTTTCATGTTATGCAATTAGTCTGTTTATTAACTGCATTTAATCTTGCTCGGCTGGTTTGTCAACTTATCAAGCCAAATGAAAAGTGTTCATGAACATAAGCTCTATTTGAAAGTCATGTATAAATTATAGAACTTGCATGTGGTCACTAATATTAATATCTATCCATATAAATATAATTATGTCTATACACATATACACAATCTATAAATGTATATGCATGCATATACACATAAGCAGATGTAAGTTAACGTGTACTCGTGCATATATGTGTATATTTTTAATTTTGTATATGTACATAAAAATAATCAAGCTACTATTGAGCTGAGCACAATTGAGCAAGTACTTGCTCGTGTTAGGTTCATCAAGTCGAGCTTGACTAATTATCAAGCCAGCTACATACAATAAGCTTTTTTTTTCATCTGTGGTCGGGGTTGATGTCCTTGTGTTGGTGCTTGGATTTATA
Organism: Papilionanthe hookeriana x Papilionanthe teres; assembly: GCA_022702705.1. Lineage (NCBI taxonomy): Eukaryota > Viridiplantae > Streptophyta > Magnoliopsida > Asparagales > Orchidaceae > Papilionanthe > Papilionanthe hookeriana x Papilionanthe teres. The sequence goes on from CM040421.1 coordinate 49,218,274, forward strand.
CCTCATTTCTGACATGCTATAGTTTCTTGCTTTTCTTTTTTTGAGCCATTCTTTGCAAATGGCACCACCAGAAGGTGCCAAATTAGGACCTTGCACCCTCGCATGGCGATTTTTGGCAAATGGGATTACAATTTTTTTTTTTAATTATCCTAGAGCAGAAGCTATTATATATCGGAGCCGAAGCTATTATCTATAGGCCTATTCACTCCATTTGTCTTTAAACGAGAAAAGTGTCAAAACGATCTCTTTTTTTTGCAAGGGGTCATCCCAGAGTTTATAAAATGTCAATTTAATCCACAAACTCTTTAATATGGGTTGAAATAGTCTCCACTGAGGACACTATTTTAGCTGCAATTAAAAAAAAATTGGGACTTATTTATCACTTTGTAAACTTTGGGAATAAAACGACCCCATCTAAATAGTTTGGGGACAATTTTGAGACTACTCATTTTTATCTTTCGCTAATACTCTTTTGTAAAATTTTCATCAATGTCCATTTTTATTGAATGATATCGTGGTGGCTGCAGGATCTTAGGAGAAAGCTTCCTGTTACTCGGACTCTATTCCCATGGCAGAATACTTTGCAGTTCAGCTTAACCAGAGACATCTCAAGAGAACTTGGAATTGGAAAGTGAAGTTGTGCATCTGCTGTGTGGTTGGAAATTTTTTTTTATGCCTCTGCATTTTACTCTCCTTTGTCATTGCCCTATATTGCTATATGGTTCTTTACTCCCCTTTGTTTCTCAATCCTCCCGATATTAATTCATTCTGTTGTTACTCTCTTTTTAACGGTAAATATGTTCCATCTCCTCTTTGCGCCTTGCATTAGCATATTGGACTACTTTTTTATTTTTTATTTTTTTATTTGTAAAGGAATATTTTTGTTTGCAGGTAAGCTTGATTTTTCAAAATTTCCTTTTTTCCCTCCTTCTTGAGTTCATGTTATCCTTCTAAGCGCATTATTTAGCCGTGTTACTATCTTAAAATTGCTTTAGCCTTTGCTTGGTTTTCTGCATTAGTGGTGTAAAATAAATCAATTACATTTTATTTTTTCATGTAATTCGAAAAAAATATTATATCAGGAGTTTTGATGCAAAACTGTATCATGATTCTAATCACTATCTGTCACGTGTAAAGTACTTCCTTACTACATATTAAATTATTTAATTTTTTTTTTTTTTACTAAGGGAGTCGGACAGTGATTGAAGTCCTGATGCAATTTCATATTTTTTTCAATTACATGGGTTTAAAAAATGCTTATGTTTGGTTGAATGCTAATGAAATACAATATAGAAGTTGTCACATGCAGTCTGCTTTCCGCCATTTTATTTATTTTTGTCAAATCAAACACATAATTATAAATTTTTGTGTTTATTTATACTAGAATAACTTGAAAATATTTCTATTACTTTTTATAGTTTTTAGTTGAACCAATTAGGAGAGTAGATATTTTAGATTCGACTTATATTAAGAAAGGGCAGACTTGGGCTTATTGTATAAAAAATGATCTTAATTTATTAGAATTAAATGAAAATATGACACTAAATAGGAAACGATGTAGAAAAATGATTCATCTAGACGTAACTTAGTGGGATTAAAGGCTTTGTTGTTGCCATTGTTGTATTTCAACAAATCGAACTCCTCCAAACAATGAACTCCATTGTCATATCATGTGATCTGCCTTTTCACCTTGGTTGATGTTTTTCTGACGAATTTACATACCTATCATAGACTTTTTCTCCATTTAGATATCTAAATTCTTTATTTTTATACAATATTTCAGTTCTTTCACATCAATGTATGTAACAGAAAATGCATATTTTATTTTACAAAATTAATGAGGTATATTTTTAATGCAATTCAAAGCATAGCATATTTATTAAAGGGAGCATTTACAAACTTATTCCTATGTATTTAAATATTAAAAAACACCTAAATTTTAATTTTAAAATTTATAACTATGGTTTTAAAAATATATTAAATAATTATTTTCAAATAGCTCTTGCCATTTGGGATGTTTTCTTTAACGTGAGAAGTAAGTTTCTGAATTTCTAGAAAATGTAGTTGGATATTGCAAGTAATATTGTATGCATAGAAGTTTCTTTGATGAACTTTACATTTGTTGTCTGTTTTTAATAAGAGATCCGTTGGATCTTGAATTGTCTTGATATTATATGTGGGATGATTGTGTAAATTAATTGTTAACTTAGAGCTCTCAATTTTGACAATCAAGCTTGACAGTAGTTTTTTAGGTGGAGTATAGGTGTGTGCCTTCTATTTTGGGTTTTGGGTTGTTAATTCCGTTTGTTTGTTTGTTTGTTTTGTTTTTTTTTTTTTTTTTTTTACTTACAGGGTCGTAGTGTTCAATCTATGTTCAAATTTGAGAGCACGACATTGTAGTGCTCGGATGCAGAGAATTGCCACTCACATTATGTCGGTGTCAGGAATCGACTATGGATCATTTTTAATTACAGTTTAGTGTATGGAATCTTGAATTCATCTGCGTAATGAGTTGATTGTGAGTGTCCTTATATATGTAAGTGGGCAGAGAGGCTCGATTTGTCTTATTTGTACGAATGTCTTTATTTTCTTTATAGTGAATTTGTTAATGGGATATTGCTCTATACTTTTTTTTTTAATCTAAGGTTATTTTCACATTAAATTTAATGTTTTTTTTTTTAACAAGTTTCTGTTTAAAATTTTGTTTCGGATCTCTCAGATTGATTTCTACTATTTAATTCTCATCTTTCTCAGCATGGGCTCATCAATTTAGACGAGACCCATAAAGAAAATAGAAGGGAAATAGAATGCACAATTTTAGGTAGAGAATGAGGTGAGAGAAAGAGTGAGAAAGAGTGAGTTTGGATCAAAATCCCTCTAATGGTCGATGATCACCCCGGTGTATAGGGCTTGGGGTGATATCTCTTACTTATTAGACTACAAAGAAATAATAGTAAATGATTTTAGTACAACATGATGTATCTAGCTTAACAATAGCATACTCATGCGATAGTGAATGGCAAGCGGCCCATAATTAGATGTAGACATACGTTCTTACCCTATTTATAGCAAATATTCTCTATTTGGTACGCGTTAGTGAACAATTATCAGATCAATTCGACATACCAACCTGGTAGCTGGTACATGGCAGCTAGTACTTGGCAAATTAGTTTGGACATTCGCATATTTGATAGAGTCTAACATGGCTAAGGGTGTAAACGAACCCAGCACGAATGAACAGAGCTTGTGTTCGTGTTCGGTTTGTTTGAAATAAGTTCATGTTCGAAATTGTTCGTGAAGTCACTGCTTGTGTTCGTTTCTTAACGAACGAGTCGAACATGAACTGAACACGAGCTGTTCGCGAGCAACAAGCCAGTTTGATAGCCCAAATATTAATATATATATATATATATATAATATATTAATATATTACCAATATAGTATATTAATTTATTATTATTATTATTATTATTTTATTATGCATTATAATTTATAAAATTTAGTTTTTAAAATATCATAAATTTTTTATATATAATTATTTTAAATTATTTTATATTTCTAATTATAACGATTCGAAAATGAACAAACACATTACTGTTCGTGTTTGGTTCGTTTAACTAACCGAACGAAAAAAAAATTATTTGTGTTCGTCTCGTTTACTTATCGAACGAATCGAACAAAAACTCATTGACGAATCAAAAACGAACAATTCGTGAACAACGAGCTTTTTTGACAGCCCTAAACATGACCAGTCAACTCACTAGCTGGTACATGCCGATTAGTACTCATTACGTCAGTTCAAAAGGCCGACCTGGCTAATCAACTCTCTATAGCTGGTACATTTTTGTTTTTTCAAAAAAAGCTTTAGAGGCCCATAAAGCCTGCTAGTACCTTTTCTTGGCCCATGACGATCATTTATTGGTATACAAGTACAATTTATTATTATTTGATTATTTATATGAAATATTTTAAAAAGCTATTGATGGTAACATTTCATCAAGTTATTTTAACATTATTGTTTTTTACTATATTTAATTTCATAATGTATTTTTTTTTTCTTTTACATGTTATATTAATCTATAAATAATATGATAATTTTGTTTTCATTCTTAAATTTTACTATTCTAAACTCATATTATGTTAAGTTTTTTTAATTTATTTCATGCTCATTTATTTTATTTGATTAGTATTTTTATGTGGAGGAAAATTCACACTAGTGGAGTAATAAGTTAACATTTTAGCATTGCACAAAATTTCATCGCACCCGCAAATGAAAACAAAGTAGCGAGAGACGAAATCAAGATTTTTCATATGGAGAAACCATGAAAAGGGAAAAAAATATGGTATAACCAAATCGAAGTAATCCACTATATGTTTATAAGTACAGGGTTGCACACTTCTCTCGTGATCAGGAGAATGGGCTACAATCTTATATTGAAAACTATTTTGTCTTTATATAGCTCAAAAGATACAAGTGTTAGAAAATGCAATAACATTCGTAGTAAGGCTACAACAGTTGTAAGCAGTGGTTCCTGACAGCCGGTGGTCAGTGGTGGTAGGTGGAGACAGTGGGCCATGATTGATAGTGGTTGGTTGCTACGGAGGCCAATGGTTACTCATCGAGTCTTCTCTCCAGATAGTTTCTAGAATTTCACTTCTACTTCTCTTATTCTCTTCCATTCAAGTGAAGATAATGGCCTATTGATAGCTTTTAAGGGAGGGAAATTTTAGTCTTTTGGCACATAACTTCCCTAGTTGTTCGGATCGGATGGTTAATGCTGACCCCCTTGATCACGTGTGATTATTTAATAATTTGGGTATCTTAATGACCTTAGAATTGAGTGATCTTAGACTTGCTGGATTTCTCTTATCAAGAATGTAATTTCAACTATAAATATGTCAAATTTTGATTTCATTTGACCATTCAATGAACTGTCCAAAGACCTACTTATGCTTTAACAACTTTATATGGGTTTTATTAGACCCGAATCGAACTAATTTTAGAGTCGTTGGATTTTTTTTTTCTAAGATGCGCAGTTTGATAATAAATTTGATAAATCAGAGGTTTGTTGATCTTAAATTTGAATTTAAAAGCTTTTTTTTACCAAAAATGCATTGAAAATTATGTTGATATTTTAATGGGAGTTGCATAAGTTATTCTAGTTCTTTACATATAGGAGCCTATCGCTCGGGTGCTCACTGGCTTATCCGGGTAAGCTAGTATGGCTTTGCTTTGTGAGGTCGATTCAGTTGGCTTGGTGGGTCGATGCCGCTAGCCGGCTGAGCTTGCATGGCTTTGACTCGTTTAGGTCAGTCTGGTTGGCTACGCTAAGTCGGCGCTAACTATTGACTAAGTTTGTGTTAGCGTCGTCAGTTGAGAAAATTGATTGGTTTCGAATCGACAAGATTGATTAGATTGGCTAGGCTTTGTCGATTACTTGATCTACTCTAGTTGTCGGCCCTCGATCCCTATACGAGGAGTTCCTATCGGCGTAACAAGACTAGATAATTAGACAGATGGGTGAATTAGTGTAACCCGATAGGTATCTCATTTCTCAACAAGGAAAACATATGGGTGTATAAGATGTTGTATTGCTGATTCTTGATCACTGATGAGGAGCTTCGAGGGCATCCGTGAGACTACTGGTAATATTGAAGAATTCGTACCAGTTAGCTTTGATGATTATTGGTCTTATTTTAGTACTCTTAGTTTGGATTCTGATCGATCGGTCATTATTTTGTTCTTCTTTAGACTTGGTTGGCCTTCGACTTTATCTTGGAGGGCTACATCATATCGGATAAATGATTCTTATGGTCTTCTGTAGGTCTATCGGTGAATCCTCCTTTATTGTATTTTATTTCTTTTGATCCGTTATAATTTGTCTGAATATCGCAAACACATTTTCAATGTATATATATATAAATAAAAGTTGATTTAAAACTAGTTAATAGAAACAGGACAATATAATTCATCTGGCTGTCATCCGTCAGTGGAGAAATATGCTTGTAAAATGTGTGAAAATAATACAATTAAATTTTAGGAAGTTGTACATGTGTATCATTCAATTTTATTTATATATCTAACATCAAGGCATAAATTTAATTAAATATTTGAGTGATGGAGCGAGGAGAACGGAAAGGGTTCTTCGTGCTCTGCTAGGGTTTTCGCTGCTTCTCGCGGCGCTTGGAGATCGGAGATTTTTTTCTTGCTTTTTCTTACTCTCTTCCTCTGTATCTTCTAGATCTACCTTTTTGCTTCTTAGAAATGGTCGATCCTCTCAATCGACCTTCTTCTCTTGAAGCACTTAAAGGTAATATGGATTCTACTTCTTCTGCTAACAATGTTTGTTTGTTTCCTGTTTCTTTTCGTGATCAGTTGGAGAAGATGGTTCTGATGGTCTGTTGAAGAAAGCGTCTAAGAAGAATGGTAAACCTGCGTTAATCTTTAACGAAGATGAAACCGTTCTTCTTGCAGAACCGTTAAAATATACTCTAATCGGTAAGTTTACGTATGCTCATCCTAGAATGGAGATTATACGAAGATATTTCTCTGATCTCAAACTTTTAGGTAAGTGGAATGTTGGACTTATTGATGGTAGAAATCTAATGATTAAACTTGAAAACGAGTCGGATTATACTCAACTATTTTCTAAAAAGGTTGTTCTTATAGATAAAGTCTATATGAAACTTCTTAAGTGGACTGTTGATTTTAACCCTAAAGAAGAGCCTCCAATCGTTCCTATCTGGTTTAGATTTCCGGGGTTAAAATTGCAATTCTACAACAAGAAGGTTTTATATTCTTTAGGTAAGATTTTTGGCTCTCCGATGAAAATAGATATGGCTTCTGTTAATTACAATCGACCATCTAATGCTCGTATACTGATTGAGAGGGATGTTACAGCTCCTTTTGTGATTCGATTTGGTTGGAAGATTCTAATTCAGCTATTGGCAATCTGTTGAAATGGAGTATATTCCTCAATATTGTAATAAATGCCGCATGTTTGGACATACTTTTACGAATTGTTTTATTGCGCATCCGCATTTAAAAATCAAGCAGTCTAAAATTTCTAATAAGGAAGTTGGTATTTCTAATAAAGAAATTAACCAACAACCTATTTTCTTGCAAGAGAACATTAATAAAGATGCTAGATCTTTTATTAATGTGGATTCAAATATAATTGATATACCAGATATGCTTGATAATAATGTTCCCTCTTCTTTACCTAAAGATTTACCTCCAATTGGTTTACATTTGAATTCTGAACAAAAGATTGATGATATGAATGTTGTGACTGAGAATAGGATTGTTCCTAATGAGATTATTCCCCAATCTGTTTCTTTATTTGATCCTATTATTGGTAATGCTATTGAAAATGTTGATAAAGGAAAAGATACTATTGGAGATAAAGTTATCGACAATATGGATGTAGAAATTACCTTAAACGTAGCTGAACTTGAAGAAGATTGGCTAGTTCAAAATCTTCAAGAAGGAGGAAATTTAAGGGGAGCAGGGAATTAAGTTATATCAACCCTGAGGCTGCTGCTGATCATATGGTTGGTAAAAGTGATCTCAATGAGGTAAATTCTACTTCTAGATCTACTAGAAGTAGGAAAGATATTGATGATGAATTTTAATACCTTAATTTGGAATATTAGAGGTATTGCCAAACGAGATGCCTCTAATAGACTTAAAAATTTAATTAGAAATCATAATCTCCACTTTTTTGGTATTCTAGAGCCGTTAGTTAATTCTTCTAACAATTTTAAATATGTTAGAAGAATTGGTAATTTTCAGTTTACCTCTAATGTGAATAATAAAATTTGGTTTCTATAGAAAGATTTTATTAATGTTGAGGTTATTATTAATCATTCCCAGTTGCTTCATATGATTATTTCTTACTTTGATGTTTCATTTCATTTCTCTATCGTTTACGCTGGCTGTACTAGGCATGATAGACAGATTCTTTGGAATTTACTTAATATTATTGGCCCTACGAATGACCCCTGGCTTGTTGGAGGGGATTTTAATATGATTACTGTTGTGGATGAGAAGAGGGGTGGTCTCTCTCATAATATTAATCTTATTTCTAATTTTAATAATGCTATATTTGAGGATGAGCTTTTTTATTTAGGTTTTTCTGGTAATTCATTTACCTGGCATAGAGGTTCTGTGTTTGAAAGGCTAGATAGGTATTTTAGTAATTCTTCTTGGTGTAATCTGTTTCCTAATTTTGAAATTTTACATCTTTCTTTTAGTGCTTCTGATCATACTCCTATTTTGCTAAAGGTTTTTAATAAATTACATAAGAAATCATATCATTTTAAATTTCTAAATGTTTGGTTTCAGCATCCTAATTTTTTAGAATTTGTTAGAGCTAACTGGCTGTTTAACAAGGATGTTATTTCTCCTAATTCTGGGCACAAACTTTGGCATATGCATAAATATCTTGCTTATAAGTTAAGAGATTGGAATTGGAATGTGTTTGGTAACATCAATAAAATGGTTAAAGAGGCTGAACTTAGAGTTAAAGATCTAGATGTTCTTTATCTCCATAATATTATTAATCTAGATCTTTTTATTAAAGCTCAAAAAGACCTTACTTATGCTATTAATATTGAAGAAGACTTCTATGCTCAAAAAGCATCTAGAAATAATTTTATTAATGGTGATAGAAATACTTCTTTTTTCCATGCTTGCATCAAGAATAGAAGGAATAGAAATTTTATATATTCCATTCATGATATCAATGGTAATATTTTAAACACTGATGATGAAATTATTAATGCTGGTATTAATTACTTTTCTTCTTTATTTACTAATGATAATAGTCCCCTAGATAGGATTAATTTGGATTTTTTCACACATTCTGATAAATTACAACATATGAATTTTTGTTATGTACCTTCTTTAAATGAGATTAAACATACTATTGATGGTATGGAGGATGGGAAAACTGCTGGTCCTGATGGCTTTACTGTTGAATTTTACAAGCATAGCTGGGATATTATTAAAAATGAGGTGGTTAACACTATTCAAGATTTTTTTGTGGTGTTGATTTGCCTAAATTTTTCAAATGTTCTAATATTGCTTTAATTCCTAAAGAGCATGATATTAAATTTTGGAATTCTTTTAGACCTATCGGTATTAATACTGTTATCTCTAAACTTATTTCTAAGATCATTGTTACTAGAATTCAAAAAGTATTAAGTCATGTTATTTCCCTTAATCAAACTGCCTTTATTAAAGGTAGGAGTATTTTTTATCATGCTCTTACTGTTCAAGAGCTTCTTTTTGATATTGATAAAAGTAGAAGGGATGGGAATGTTATTTTTAAAATGGATATTAAGAAAGCTTTTGATTCTATTAGGTGGGAGTTCATTCTTCTGGTTTTGAAGGCTCATGGCTTCAATAATGAATTTCGTAATTTGGTTTACGTAATTCTTAATAATAACTATTACTCTCTTCTTATCAATGGTAATTCGATGGGCATTTCATGGCTACTAAAGGGATTAAGCAAGGAGATCCTCTTTCTCCTTATTTATTTATTCTTGCTTTTGATTACTTTTCTAGGAGTATAAATAAACTTTTTATGGATAATCCTTCTCTTAATTATGTGCATAAAGGTAATACTTGTATTTCTCATTCAAGCTATGTTGATGATTTGATCATTTTTACTAATTCTAATAAAAATTCTATTAAGAAAGTTTGGAGTCTTATTAAACATTTCCAAAGAGCCTCTGGCTTACATTTTAATACTTCTAAGTGTTGTTTTTATGGTTCTAAATTTATCTCCAGCATTAAACTCAATTGGATTCGCTGGTTATACTTTATGTCATTTTAATGAATTACCTATTAAATATCTCGGTTTTAATTTAGATAGGAACTCTAAAAGAGTTTCTTTGTTTTCTGATCTTGTGGATAAAATTAGGAAGAAAATTCATTCTTGGGAGAATAAGTTTTTGTCTTTTGGGGGTCGTATTACTCTTTTGAAGAGTATAGTTACTTCTCTCCCCCTGTATTCTATACAGGTTATGAATGTTCCTATTACTATTATTAAGAAGCTTCGAGATTTTATTTAACGACTTTCTTTGGGATGGCTGTGGTAAGAAAGGGCTTCATTGGAAAAGCTGGGATAAGCTTTGTAAGCCTATTACTAATGGTGGTTTAGATTTTAGAAGTATTAGAGATTCTATTAAATACAGTTATATGAAATTATGGTTTCATTTTAGGGAAAATAACTCTATTTGGGCTTCCTTGCTGTATTCTAAATACTGTGGCAATCAGTATCCATTATCTATTACTTCTTCTAAATCTGATTCTTATATTTGGAATGAGTTGTTGAAAGTTTCTGATGATGTTGAGAGATTGATGTGTTGGGATATTGGTTCTGGTAATATTTCTTTTTGGTATGAGGACTGGACCACATTTGGGCCTTTAGCATATAGTTATGGTGGTCCTCATGATATTTTTTTCACTGTTAATGACTTCTGGGTGGATAATAAATGGAATTTGCCTTTGCTGAGGAATGTGCTTAAACCCTGTGATGCTAATTTCATTTCTAGCATTCCTATTGTTAATAGCAGAGGTGATATTCCTAAGATTAAAGGTAATACTGGTGATTCTATCACTAGAACTTTTGCTTCTGTTGTTCCTGTTCCTGTTGGTTTTAATCTGGATTGGTTGTAGAATAAATGGCTTAAGCCATCTATATCTTTTTTTACCTGGAGGCTGTTACATAATTGTATTCCTATTGATGATCTTCTTAAACTTAAAGGTTTAAAAATTGTTTCTAAATGTTACTTATGTAAGGTTGAAGAGGAATCTATTATGCATACTTTCAGTTATTGCAAATTTGCTCAAGATATTTAACATAAAATATTTTCTTTATGTGGCCGGCTGGACCATTTTCAGAGCTACACTTCTATTTCTGATATGTTTAATCACTGGAACAATAAAGGTCATCCTTTCCTTAGTTGTATACCCTCTATTATTATCTGGTTTATTTGGATGACTCGTAATAACACTAAATTTAATGGTACAGTGATTAATTCTTTTCAGGTAATTGGTCAAATTTCTTCTTATATTCATAAAAGCTTAACTGTTAACGACCTTAAGTTTAGCAGTAATAAGTATTTTATTGCTTTAGCATATAAGCTTAATCTTCATTTAAGCTTTACCTCGAATTCTGTTGGCAAAATTCACTAGCTCAAACCTCCTGCTCCTTATATGCAGTTTAATACCGATGGTTCTTGGAATAATTTAAAAGCGTGTATTGGTGGCATCTCGTCGTGATTGGAATGGCATTCCTATTGCATGGTTTGTCGCTCCTATTTCTACCATGTCTCCTTTAATTACTGAAACTGTGGCTGTTATATTTGCTTTGCTTATTGCTAAACACAAGGGTTGGCGTAATATCTATTTAGAAACTGATTCTCTTTGTTTATGGAATATTTGTTCTTTAAATTTTGCTTGCCATTGGAGTATTGTATTACATATTAAAAAGATCAAAGAGTTCTCTGCTGGAATGAATGTGATCTGGATGCATACGAGACGAGAAGGAAATGTGGTGGCTGGTTGGCTTTCAAAGCTTGGAACTCATTTGCAAAGGCCTATAGTTTCTAACTTTATTCCTGTAGTCTTGAATTCTGTTCTTGTTTTAGATAATTAATGTGTTTTTTTTGTGTCCGGTTGAGTCGTGTGAGTTGTATGTTTTTTATTTTTTTGGAAAAAGGACCCAGTCTTTTATTTCTTTTTGGGTTTTTGTAGGGTGCGTGAGTTGGGACCTTTTTCCCGGGTTTGTACTTTTTTATTCGGAGCAATAAAATTGAGCTTACTGAGCTCTTTTATAAAAAAAAGGCATAAATTTTTATAAATATGATATCTTAATTATCCATGGAAGATGTATTTTATTATTTAAAAATTATGATCGTAATATTTACATACACAACAACATTAAATAAAATTAAAGTTAACACCCTCCTTTTAACCCTATCCAGTTCACCTGCTCTCTACCAAATTGTATGAGTTCCGAAATAGTTGGGAAGGTAGCCAAGAGATCATTACGAACAAAGTCCACTTGAAACACCCATCTTTTTCCTCCTCCTCCCTCATCAACTATTACACGATCATGTCTGCCATCATGCCAGCTGCCTTCACCGACACCACCAGTTTACCACACCAATGCCAATTCCTAAGCTCGATGCCAATCCCACAAGATTTTATGTTTTCTTTTTTGTTGCTTGTCCTCATCAATGGTTTAAGGTAGGAACGAGATCGAAGGAGGAGAAAGATGAGAGTTTTGGAGTACTTTGCATATCTTGATCCAGTCGAAGATCGGCGAGGAGAAGATGAGAGTTTTCAGAGGTCATTGTATGCCACCCAGTCATGTGAGTTTTAAAGATCTTCTTACGACACAATCCCATTGACACCTGAATCATGTTAGTTTCAAAGGCCTTCGTATGTCGTAATCCCGTCACCACCTGAATGAGAATAACGACAAGAGTTTCAGAGGCCTTGGTACATGGAGATCTTAACACCGTGACACCGAGTGCTTTATATGTAAATATTGAAGTTTTGGTGTGAGATAATAAATATTAGGAAATCATCAACGAATAATTCTCAACTTTACTAGGCTAGTGGAATAACAGGAGCACACTAATTCGAGAAAACTTGAACAAAAAATTAAATAGAAAGCACAATCAAAGCAACCATAAATGCACACGAGAATTTTACGTGTAAAAACTAGAGAGCGAGAAAAAACCGCAAAGTTACACAACCAAAAATTTTCACTATAAATTTCATAAGGTTTTACAAAGAACTTATACAACCTTTCTCTCAACACATAAAGAAAACTTACAGAAATCGCTCTGCAATCTTCTCTCACACTGAATCATTGAAATCCTCTTCTTCAACACTTCTCACATTCATCGGGATGCTCATCGAAGAATACAGAAGGAAGAATCACCAAAACTATCGAAACCTGCTTGAAATCGATATTAAAAACTGAAATCACGAGACAAGGTGCTCCTGACGCCTAAGCGTCAAGTTCTTGGGAAGCAAAACCCGAGCTCAGTAATACAGGCCATTGAGTGCCTAAGGCTAGCGCAAAAGCGTCGGCTTCATTGTTTTCGCCCAAACATGGGCGCAAAAGAGCCCACTTAAAAAGTAGCGCCCAACAATGGGCGCATAGACACCAGGTTCTAGGGTGCTTTTGGCTCCACAAAAATAATAATATCCCACTTGGAGACAATAGCACCTAACACGGGTCCTCTGTACATGCAACTTCATCTGAATTGCTTTCATAGTCACGTACAGTGGTGTGGCTCACTCCCAGTCTCAACCTTCATGAAACTAACTGAAGCCAAGCATAGCTTAAGTTTCTCGATAATCACAACCTTCATCAAAATATCAGCAGGGTTCTGAGCCGTATGTATCTTCTCGAGGAACAACTGTCCATCTTTAAGAAAAGAGCGAATGAAATGATATCTCAACTAAATGTATTTTGTCCTGGCTTCAAAAAACTCCGTTCTTAACAAAATCAATTGCACTCATACTGTCATTGGAGAGCTTTCCAATCCATTGATCCTTGCCCAATTTTATCATGAAACTCTGTAGCCAAATCATCTCCTTGCTAGCTTCAATGGCAGCAATATACTCCCATAGTTTAAAGTGCAACAATTTTTTGTAGCCTGAGAAACCAACTCACTATTGTATTCCCAATATAAGGATATACCTCGTTGTACTTCTCCTATTGTCCACCTCTCTTGCCAGATCTAAATCTACAAAACCCTGTAGATTGATCCATGCATTTCCATAGCAAAGTGATATGTTGATTGTTCCCGTCAAATATCTGAGAATCCACTTTAACGCCTCCCAATGACGACTGCCTGGATTGTCCATGTATCTTCTGACCACTCTCACCGCATATGCAATATCTGGCATGGTACAAATCATCACATACATCAAACGTCCTACTGTTGAAGCATACAAAGTTCTCTTCATCAGTGTTTGTTATATTTCAGAGTTAGGTGATATCTCTTTAGATAGTCTGAAGTGACTACCTAAGGAAGTGATAACTGGTTTCGTCTCACTCATGTTGAACCTCTGTAGGATCTTTTCAACATATTCTGCCTAAGCCAACTTCTGTATTCCTATACTCCTGTCCCTACTGATTCTCATATCGATGACCTTTCTGATTTGACCTAAATCCTTCATCTAGAACTCACTTGATAATCGTTTCTTCAGGTCCCCAATTTTCTCATATCTGCCCCTGTAATTAGCATGTCACCCATATACAAAAGAAGCAGGATATGACAAATACCAAAGTGTTTGATGAAGTAACAATGGTTCGTCTGGCATTTCAAGTACCAATTTCCTAACATTAATTTATCAAACCTTCTGTACAGCTGTCTCAAGGTCTTCTTCAAGCCGTAGAAGCTCTTTTTAATATGCATATCAAACCTTCGTTGCCTGAAACCTTATAACCTAGTGGTTGCACCATGTATAGCTCATCCTCCATACCTTAATGTATGAAAATTGTATTTACATCCATCTCTTCTGAAAGCCTTAGTTTCAATTAGAAACTAAACTACAATGTAGAATAATAAGATCGAACCAATTCGAAAAATCCAGAGCAAAGAATTAAATATAAAGCACAATCAAAACAACCATAAACACATACAAGAATTTTACATGGAAAAACCTGAGAACAGAAAAAAACTACGTAACCACACCACTAGAAATTTCTACTATGAAGAAGTTTTTACAAAGAGCTTATACAAGTTTTCTCTTCACACGCAAAGAAACTTATAAACTCACTGCACAATCTTTCCTCTTTGATTCGACATAACAATCACACTGAATCATTGAAATCCACTTCTTCGACACTTTTCACATTCACCAGGATGCTCATTGAAGAATGCATAAGGAAGAAACACGAAAAATATCGAAACCTACTTGAAATAGGGATTAAAAATTGAAATCCCGAGACAAAATGATCCTGAAGCTTAGGCGCCTAAGCATCAGGCTCTTGTGAAGCAAAACTCCAGCTTAACAAAACGGGCGCTTGTGAGCCCAAGGCTAGCGCAAAAAGCACCTGCTTTTTTTTTTGCACCAAAACATAGGCATAAAGTGCGCCCCCTTCAAAAGCAGTGTCCATCAATGGGCACTTAGGCGTCGGGTTCTGGGTGATTTTGGCTCCACAAACACAACAGTAAAATGGGTAAATTTGAGTGTTATGTATGGCAATTCCTTAATTTAAAAATTGAAGGAGTTTTTACGTACGCAACACTCAAAACATTATAATTTATATATATCACAGCCAAACTTTAATATTTACTTATAAAATAATTGAAGCTCATAAATATACACAAAAATCACACTTTTATCACCCCTCTGTTAATATTGACCTGTAGAACAATTGCCAGTGAGGTCGACATAATCACTAAACACCAGACTTGTCCCATTTCAATCCTCCCGAAGCAGTGCTGATAATTTACCAAAATCACCCTCATAATCCCCAACTCCCGATTAAGTACAAACGTAACTACCCTAAGCGATCCTTACAGGCCAAAAGGAAGACAACTTGTCGCCGTCCGGGACCTCGGCCACCTCGTCAGCTTTGATGACACTTTCTACGCAACCAAAGTCTATGACGACAATATCTCATCCCTTTTTTCAGTCCATCTCTCCATCACCATTCTCGAAACCGTCTTCTCCAATCCGAGATAGAGATACCAAAGATCTCCTTACTCGCGAACTCAGCAGAGCCGACATGGAGGCTATGCAAGCAGAGCAACGGGCTCGACAACTTCAAACCTGATCAATTTACCTTCTTTGCTGCTTCACCTGGCGAGATGTGATGTGACATGAAATCATGGTGATAAAAAATGTCACAAGTTTTTGAAAAAAACTCTATGATATTTGGGGGGAATAGCGAATAGTGACTCTCCTGCTGGAGTTGGTTTAATAACCAATTCTTTGTCAGAGTGAGCTCGGCTAGATTGCGATTATCAGTTGTGTGAAAGCCATTTAACAGATGACTAACAGTACATGAAAATAATTTATCTTATTTTTTTACTAAATCACTTATCCATCGCCTCGCACCACCTGACTGACCTCGCCGAGCATCGGACTGCTCTGTTCTAGGAATTAACCTCTTTCACTCATATGTATACACAAAAAAGGAGGAAAAAATGAGCTGAGGAGAACTGAAAAAATGGTAAAAACTTGCTGTATAACAGCAAAAAAGGAAGGAAATCAGTGGTTCAACTCAGCGAAACAGTGGAGCTAAAGAAAATATATGGATGCTTTATTGATGATGTGTCCCCTAAAAATGTTAGGAGTTAGCCACAGAATGAATTCACTACAACCATCGAGCATGTGAACACCTGAGGTTGTGCCAACGCCACAAAGATTATTTCATACGGACAGCGTACGCAGCGCTGCGTATGGATACCGCAAATAACCACCCAATAACCAACGAATAACACAATAACTCCGTGAATAATATTAAAATGAAAACTGCGGGGATTATTGACAATTATTAGGAAGTTATTGCAGCGTTATTTGAGAAATAACCTCCCAATAAACCTCACAATACCCCAAATAACAGATAAAAAATATAAAAGTGAAACCGCAGAGGTTATTAGATCGTTATTAGGTGGTTATTCGCTGGTTATTCGGAATAATACTGCAATAACCTCATAATAACCTCCTAATAATCATAAAATACACTATCTCAAAGTTTATTAGCTGGTTATTTATGCTATCCGTACGTACGTTGTCCGTGTGAAATAATTTTCCCACGACATTTTTCATGTATTTTTTGTGTATATTTATGAGTTTCAGTTGCTTTATATGTAAATATTAGAATTTGGACGTGATATATACAAATTCTAATGATATAAGTGTTCTGTATGTAAAAACCCAAAGATTTAAATATATAAATATTTTGTGGACCGTAAGTCAATCATCTTGTCAATGTTATCCTGCTCGACAGTCGCATTCCTATGAACTTGAAACCCGCACGGGACAGTCGCATTCCTATGAACTTCAAACCCGCACGGCCAGTCTCCTTCTCTACTTCCTCTTTCGTCTTCCATCAGCTCTGTAGCTCTCTTTCGCATGCATTACAGATAGAATGGCCACGGCGCAGCATCCTATCCTCCGGGCGACAGCTTCCGCCGAGGATCCGGCGAATCTCCGGCTTCCTCTCAACACGGGAGAGGAAGAGGTGGAGTTACAGGAGGAGAAGCCTCGAAGGGCCAAGCGCGTCGCTGCACTCGACATCTTCCGGGGACTCACCGTTGCCGTACTTCTCTCTCCATCCAGCCCTATATCTCCCTCTTTCCCATTTTTTTTGTTTGGTGGTAAACCTGTGGCCTTCTTGCTACGATGGCAGCTGATGATTTTGGTTGACGGGGCTGGCGGCGAATGGCCAGTGATAGGGCACGCCCCATGGAACGGCTGTAACCTAGCGGACTTTGTGATGCCTTTCTTCTTGTTCATCGTAGGGATGGCGGTTCCTCTGTCCCTAAAGGTTTGATTCTGGTTGTTAATTGATATTTTGGGACCTTTCACTGATTGATGCGGTGGGATCTTTTGTTGAAGCGTTTTTTTTAATTTAAATTTCTGAGGTGGCATCTACATTTGGGTTCAGAGGATGCCCAGCCGGGTTCTCGCTATGAGGAGGGTCCTTTTCAGGACGATTAAGCTCATCTTCTGGGGCCTCATCTTACAAGGTTTGGATCTAATGATCTGATTGATTGATTTTATATTATCAAATTGTTTTGGTTGGAGTAAAGAATTGTATGATTCCGTGAACTTTAAAACCGTTGAATGCGTCAGCAACAATTATTAGGTCTACTAATGATTTATCTACAACAAATATTTTATTCAGCGTGCTTTTAGATCAATCGAATGTGTGGGCCATAACTATTGAGGCTAGAAGATCTAATCTTGGGCTAATCCTCTTAGCGCAAAATTGGCTCATTGATCTGATCATTCAAGGTCAATTTTGGGGTTCATGTATATTATATGCAAAAAATATGTTAGCACACATCTCGAGGCAATCCAACAATTAAGTCAAATAAAGAACGAACGGAGGAATCAACCAACCGGGCAATAAATCTGGAGCAAGAACAACTCCTTGAAGCCAAGCCTAAGAATTAAGCCACTAAAAAGTCCGTCAATCGGCTTAAGACCAGCTGGTCGAACCAACGCATGATAATCGACTAAAAGCCGACACGGCGGATCAAAGGAAAACTATGTACTGCACACCCACCGATCGTCTAGACCCACACCGATCGGATAGGCCGACTTGTCATTTAATATATCCAACACTTGTAATGTACTAAAAGAATCCCCTCAGAGACTAATGATTACAGGGCATACTTATAATTCTAAAATCCATACCCCTATCTCTATAAATAGGGGGTTAATTTTCGGATAAAGGTTACACGCTCTTACAGTTCATTACTCTATTTCTCTTTCTCTTCTCTCTCTGTAATGTTCTATTCCTCGGGTATGCTTCCCGGATATTTTCGAATTCAACATCCTTTTAGGTAAGGTGAGCATGGAATCATGCCGTCAACGAGAAAATGAGCACAACAATAGCATGAGGAAACTAATGAGAGAAACATAGTGGAATCAGGATACACAGGGGATTTTGTAGAAGAGTTCGTGCAACAAGGATTGCAGGATTTGAGAACTCAAATCTCGAACCAGATGTCAGGACAGTTTGAATAGTTCCTCAGAGCGAAAGACTTTGGGAGGAGAAAGTGTTCAGCGCGAAGCACAAAACCCTCCTCGAGAGGATGCACCGGCACACAGTGGGAGGAGACTGAACCATGCGCCGAAGAGAGCTGTAGATGTGTTGTACTAGAATACTGTTGAATCTGCCCTGATGGTGGAGAGACAACGATTTGGGCGAGTTAAAGTGTTGCGATAACTAGAGAATGTTTTCTCACTTCAAATATCGGGAGCTGAACCCTCTGAGAAATTCAATCTCCTAGCTTTGAAATTCTATAAGGGACGGTCGGATTCCAACGACCACTTGGCATCTTTCGAATCGTCGGTGTGTGAGCTGAAGATCTTCGACGCATTCAACTGATGACTATTCTTCACTATGTTAAGGTCATTAGCCCTGAGATGATTCAACACACTGCTAGTTGAGATAGTTACCTGCTTCGCGGAATTCAGAAGACTTTTTCTGGCACAGTTCGCCATTGCCTAAAGGTCTAAGAAGAGTGCCCAATCCCTATCGCAACTTAAGCGTGGACCTAATGAGCGTTTGCGCTCATTTGTTGCATGAATTCAGAGAGAAATGTTGGAGGTAAAATACTTGAAACCTGATACAGTCCAACACACTTTGAGCCAAGGATTAAAGTCTGAGTGGTTTTGTTTCAACCTCAACATTGCAGAACCCCAAAATTTGGTCGTACTACTGGAGATAACCAACAAGTGCATCAACGCTTATGAAAGCGTTCCAAAGCCCAAGCTCTTAGACCAAAAAATTCAAAAGAGGTCACCGTAGTGTAGCGGGCGGAGATCGAAGGAGATAGCGCGAACACCGGTCCGCCCGCGTTACGAAAATCATCCCCACAACAACAATGCAACATATCTTCACAACGACTAGAGGTGGTCAGGCAAGGACCCAAAACTAGCGAGTGATTCAGTATCATGAAAGACCAACCCAACACCATGAACGAGCACGATACGATCTTGAAGGCCTTCAAACTACTCCTTTGAGGGTATTAATGGCAGAAATAGTAGACGCCATGCAGGACAAGGACAATTTCGGGAAAGCGTTGCTGATGATGGTCGAAGCTTTCCATCGAGACACCGAAAAGTACTGTAAGTACCATAAAGATTATGACCATGACATAGAGGAGTGCAGACACCTTTGAAGCCTGATTGAAGAGTTAATCAAGGCGGGAAAGTAAGAGTTCGTGGCTTCAGGTGTTATGAAAATAATTCGGAACGAAAACAAGAATCGGCACAAATCAGAAGAACACAAGAGATTTAACGAGGTTCGGCATGAATGCCTACGTCATCGGGAGCAGAGCAGCGAATTTCACTATTTCAGAGGAGTTACATATCCAGAGGATTACACATCTATTTATAGAAAAAACTCATGGATAAATTACAAACACGCCCCCGCTCCTCCCAACCCACTAACTTCCAAGAGACACTCATTTTCACCAGGAGTCACGCCTTCACCAAGAAACTCCCTCCATAGATATGAGCTATACCTAACAATTCTCCACTCAGCGAATATCAAGCACTTGGAGAAATGCTTCACCCGTATATGTGCCTACCAAACAAATCTCCGCCTTTGTGAATATCCAACTCTGTAGAGAAAATCTCCACCTTGCGAATATCCAGCTCTCTAGGAGAAATAGATCATGGAGTTTCTTACACCGATGGGTTGGACTACCAAACCATCTAACCTCGGCTTAGTCAAAGTTCTCGCTCGCATTTCCATCATATGTTCCAACAGAAGCGATCTCCACTCGCAACCGTACTCCCACAACGTTTATAAACGTTACCTGCAGCTGATCTTCCCTTTCATCGCGCCGCGTGCACCTCATCATCTCGATGGTTTCCCTATCCTCATCCGCCTGTAGAATGAAACCACTTCACGTAGAGTGCCCAGGAAATCAAGTCTTTTTCAACTCTGAACATGCCCGACATCACATAATGTTCGACGAGCTGCCATCATACATTCGAATTCCGACTTTACCGACACTAACGATATTGTAACGTCTATTATCACCCAAATGAGATCGAACTGGAATCGGATAACTCAGTATGAAGAAAAACCACTCACTCGTTCGGTGTTATGTGATGAGAACATCCCGAATCGTAATCCATCTATCCTTTAACCGAGTTGTTATGAATCGAAAGTCGCATCACTATCACTGTAATCTCGTATCACTCGTACCATATTCGCAGCCTCGGAAGATACATTACGAGTCTCCTTCTTGAGCATTGGACAATCTCTCCTCATATGTCCCGAGTTCCTGCGGTTAAAGCAACGAATCTTCTTGCCTTTGAAGCTGACCTTCCGTAATTCTTCTTCTCCTCCTTACTTTCACGATCCCGATTACCCTTAACATATAAAAATTACCATTCGAGACTTTCCTCGCATTCTAGCTTCCGCTAGTTGTGAGCTAACAATGCTTGCAATGAATCTCATCAATTTTAATTGTTTCTTTCCCATATGTAGAGTAGTACGCAGGATGTTCATGCGAAGTAGGCAACGAACACAAAAGAATCATTGCTCGGTCTTCATCCTCAATATTCACATCAGCTCGTGCTGAGATCCGTGATTATTTGATTGAAGACATTCAAGTCTCGTGACAAATCGATTCTGCCCGCATCTTCGACCATACGACATTTCGTTCGAATACTGATTTATTCGTCGAGATTTGGACATCAACCGAGATTCCAATTCTTCCATACTTCTCCCGAAGATTTCGGATTCATAACATGATACATAATCTCATCTCGCTAGACATAAACGTATTGTACTCGCCGCTCGAAGTTCGTAACTCTTCCCAATCTTCATCTTCCATATTATCGAGTTTCATAGCCTGCAAAGCCTTCAAAATTCCCTCGTTGTGCTAACAAATCTTTTACCCTCGTTTTCCACAATCCGAAGTTCCGGTTCCATCGAACTTCACTATCTCGAATTTTGCTCCGCACATCGCCATCCGGATTTAATCCCGCACCGCATTTTCTTGCCTCGCTTCGAAAAACAAAAGAAAATACTCCGCAAATAAATTCAAAGAACCCGAAATTTTCTCCATCAAATGCAACGAACTATCCCGCGATTCTCCCGTGATTCGCGAATCAAATTTTCCACACGAAACACAATTCCCGTTCGTACCAAGTAACCCCGCGCCAATCGTCAGCTTCCGCAAGCCACGAATCCCTTCGCACCTGTTTGAAGAAAAACCTCGAGAAACTCTTGTTCACGAAACAATCGTGTCTGCTCGCCACCTGCACCCTGCCGAACTCCACCTGTCGGAAAATCTCCAGCGACGAACCGACGAATTTAACTGGTTGAACACCTCAATTTCCCGCAAAACGAGGCTCCTGTTCGCGGTGGACAACCTCTGTTTCCCGCGGATTTTCGAACCGCCGAACTCCTCCGTGGAATTAAAATTCCCTCCGCACAATGAATTAAAATATCTCCGTCAAGCACTTCTTCAAAGAAATGGAAAGGGAATATTCCTCTAGTAGAAATCCCGGATTCCTTCTCCTTGAAACAATCAATTCTTCAATTAATTCTTCCCTGGCTTACTGCTTCCCAGCAATTTAATTCCTACCCGCGGGGAATATTCTTCTAGTAGGAATGGAAGATTCCTTTATTTCTTCCCTCCACTCCGTCCTCTCTCCTTCTTCCCAACGTTGCTAGAGGGAATATTCCCTTAGTAGAAATCAAAGATTCTTTCATTCCCTTCCTGCTGCAACTGCTGGAACCCGAACGCTCCTCCTGCGAACCGCTTCAGCTGGAACTGCCTCACGCGCCTGCTGCACGCCTGTCCCGAAAACTGCCTCACGCGCCTGGAACCGTCCGAACTGCCCGAACCCGCAAACCGGCGCAACCCTTCCCGCGAACTGCTTCGCGTTGCCTGACGCCGACCTGCTTCCGGCGAAATTTTCCGGGCGCCGACCTACCGGACTTCCTTCTTCGTCGCTTCCGCAAGCCCCTGCCGGAGACAGACCTTGCAAGAACCGGCCCCGCGCCTGCGAACGCCGTGCGAACCGCTCGTCGCGCCTATTCCGACCGCGAGCCCCCTCCTCCAGAAGCCCTCGCGAACAGCCTTCGCCTCTTCTGCGACCGCGAACTCCAACTTGCGACGACGACGCTTCCTTCCCACTAGCAGCGCTCCAAGCCAAACTCCCGTCTAGAACACCACAATTCTTCCAACCTCGAACCGAAATCTTCTTTTCGTCTCTGATTTCCCGCGTCGATCTCCTCCTGTTCCCTCGAACGAGGCTCTGATACCAATTGTTATGAAAATAATTCGGAACGAAAACAAGAATCGACACAAATCAGAAGAACACAAGAGATTTAACGAGGTTCGGCAAAGAATTGCCTACGTCCTCGGGAGCGAGCCGCGAATTTCACTATTTCGGAGGAGTTACATATCCGGAGGATTACACATCTATTTATAGAAAAAACCCATAGATAAATTACAAACACGCCCTCGCTCCCCTCAACCCACTAACTTCCAAGAGACACTCCTTTTCACCAGGAGTCACGCCTCTTCACCAAGAAACTCCCTCCATAGATATGAGCCATACCTAACATCAGGAGCTGCGACCCAGAGGCAATTAAAAGCCTCAATTGTAGAAGCACCAGATGGGCTAGTCCACACAAACGCAATTCATATAGTTGGGATAGCACCCACCATCTTTGAGGAAATCGAATCATCCCGACGAGTCAACCGGAAGTGGGAACAAATTGGGAAACTTTGCGTTTTTACTTTTGCCTCAAAGACTAAAAGCCATTCACCCATTTTCTTCACATACGAGGATTTACCCCTGAGAGGAAACCGTACAATTATGCTATTGTGGTGACAATCACAATTAATAACTATCACTTTAGGAGCATCTTGATTGACACGGGGAACAATGTCAACGTGTTGTTCAAACCAGTGTTTGACAAGATGAGACTGTCAACCGATCGGATGACCACATTGGTCAGTCAATTATATGGTTTTCCAGGCGAGAGGAAAGCACTCAGAATGATAAGACTTATGGTCAGCTTGGGAGAAAAGGAAAAACATTTAACATCAACGAAGGATTTTCTTGTGGTAGATTCTCCCCTAACATACAACGCTATCTTCGGTACGCTTGCTCTTGAAAAACATCAAGGCTGCAGTTTCTACCTATCACGTTACAGTGAAATTCATGGGAGATGGAGAAATCATTAAAATCAAAGGAAACTTATAACAATCACGGGTTGGCTATCTTTGAGCCATCAACATTGTGGAACACGACTCTCTGGATATCCAACTTTTAAGAGGAGGGGGTCTTGAGGCCAATGAGACCACCCTACAGATCCCTACCGTCGATGGAGATTTGGATAAATGTTTTCTAATTAGTGAGACTTATGATGGAGGATATAGAGAGTTGCTGATCCAGACTCTCAGGGGGGACCGAGACTTTTTTGTCTAATCAGCAATAGCAATAGAAATACCTGGCTCATCGATCGACGCGATGTGTCATGGGTCGAACTTTGATCTATCTACCCGACCATTGAAGCAAAAGATTAGAACGTCGACAACAACGTTGGCAGGGTCCATCCGGGAGGAGGTATAGAAACTGAAAGATGTTGACTATATTTTGGACATGCAGTACCCCACGTGGATCTCCAACGTCATGATGGTACAAAAGTCTAATGACAGATGGAGGTGCGCGTTGATTTCACCAAGCTTAATTCGGCCTGCCTGAAGGATGGATACCTGCTGCTGAGGATTGATGCACTATTTGATTCACCGGTCAACTACTCAGTCCTGAGCTTTCTGGATGCATTCTCTGGATACCATCAGATTAAGATGTACAATGCTAATGTGGAAAAAATTTCTTTTATTACTAATAGAGAAATTTATTGTTATAATGTAATGCCTTTTGGGCTTAAGAATGCCGGGGTGACCTATCAACTCCATATGGATGTAATTTTTGCGAATCAAAAGGAGAAAAACATTAAAGTGTATCTTGATGATGTGTTAGTTAAGAGTCGGTCGGCCACACAACATGAAAATTTAAAGGAAACCTTTCAAACACTTGAAAGATTTAACATGAGGTAAAACCCATTCAGAGTCTCGACAGACAAATTCCAAGGATATCTTCTTACCGTAAAAATTCAAACACTCATTAACATGCATCCCCCAAAGTGCTAAAGAAATTCAAAAACTAACCAGTCGAATGGCTGGACTTAGCCGGTTCATATTTAAATCAAGAGATAAATGTGCAGCTTTCTTTAAAGTACCAAGAAAAGCCAAAAGTTTTGAGTGGACCACCGAGTGTGAAGAAGCCTTCGCAAGCCTGAAATGATCCCCCTCTAATTCAAATTCCAAAATCTCTGGAAGAATTTTCTCTATACCTATGGTTGGGACCATAGGCTGTAAGTTCAGTCCTAGTCAGGGAGGAACTCGAGAAATAATATTCAGTATACAAACTATCTTGGTTCTTAGAGATGCTGAACTCGGGTACTCGATAATAAAAAAACTAACGTTTGTTTTGATCATTTCAACACATAGGCTCCGACCATATTTTTATTTACACCTAATCCGAGTCGTTACCGACCATCTGTTGAAATCTTTTCTCACTCGCCCGGAGCATTCCAATCGGTTACTCAAATGGGTAGTATAATTCAGGGAATTCAACATCTCCCATGTTCCTCGAATGGCGATTAAGGCGCAGGCCGTTGTATAGACTTCTTGGCGAATTTCTCTAAACCAATGGAAAGTGAGGAGGAGTTGGCGACCGACTGGCATACGTGAGCGCTGTTCACTGATAGATCATCTAGCCAATCGGGAGATGGACTATTCTTATGCAGCCCAACTAGGGAAAATATTTACCACTTTTTCGAGGTAAGTTTCCAAGTGATTAATAACCAAACAGAGTATGAAACTTTGATTGCAGATCTCCGCTTGTCGTCAGAAATGGGAGCTCTGCACGTACTATTGAAAACGGTCTTGCAACTAGCCGTGAATCAAGTTAATGGAAAGTTCGAGACAACGAATGAGGAAATGACAAAGAACCTCGGAAAAGTGAAAGTTAAAATTGGGAGATTCGCCAACTTCAGGAACAAACTTGTCAGAACGGAGAATCAGATCGCCGACCTCCTGCCTAGAAGTTTTTGCCTAGGAGAAGGATCACCTAAAAAACTTGTTCGACCTATCATCAAAGAAATGCTAGTTATGGAGGTGTCCATCGAAGAAAAGAAGTGTTGGATAGATCCCTACATTTGTTACTTAGAAACAGAGAAAATTAACGAAAGAGTTATAGATCTGAGGAGATTCAAATTTAAGGTCGCCCAATATCTGATGATTGAAGGAAAATTGTTTAGAAAATCAATCACATTCCTATATCAGAAGTGTGTTTGGTAAAACGAGATCGAGATATTCTTCTAGAGGTCCATGCAAAGGAATGTAGCAGCCAATACGGAGAAAAAACACTAACCCGCAAAATCCAACGATAATGATACTTTTGTCCGACGTTACTTAAAGATGTAGAAGGATACTCTTGAAGATGTGTGCCATGCCAGAAATACGGTCCACTACGACACCAACCAATCCACAAACTTCATCCAATTGTCAGTCGATGACCTTTCGCCGTCAGGGACTTGATATCTTGGGACCGTTTCGATCATCAAAGGGCCAACACAAGTTCCCATTAATGATCATTGATTATTTCTCCAAGTGGATGAAAGAAGGCTTCGCTCATATAACGGCAACGGTAGTTTGGAATTTTATCTGGACTGGCTTGATCTATCGGTACGGTTTGCCGCTCGTTATCATGACTGACAATACAACCCAGTTCACTGACAAGTGAGTTCGAGTTTGAAAAAGCAGGGATTAATCTCAAGTTTGCCTCAATACATCACCCTTGAACGAACGGCCAGGCGGAAGCTACTAACAAAATCATCATGAATGAAGAAGGTAGAAGGAGCCAGAGTAAGATGGACTGATGTGCTTCCCTCGGAACTGTATGTGATCTGAATGACAACATGAAAATCAGCCGGCCATATTCGATTTATGCTGCCTCACACGATGAAATATATGTTGCTAGTCGAATACAATCACTATAGTCAGAGGGTCTTGACCTCTTTTGCTTTTGATGAAGGAAATTTAGTAGGATGACGTGAAGCAAACGACAAAGGAATAATACTTGCATTGGACTTGGCAGATGAAAGCCGAACTTACTAAGCTCTTTGACAAGAAGACGCTAAATGGGAGACACCAAATACTACAACAAAAACGTTTGAGAAGAAGCATCCCCCCCTGGAGATTTGGTTTTGAAGAAAGCCAACTCCGCTGCTCTAGAACAGGCGATTGGAAAACTAGATTAAACTTTGAACGACCCCTACATCATTCACCAAAAGGCGAGATCTAGGGTGTACAGATTTAAAACCTATGCAAAAAATGAAGTCTCACGAACTTGGAGCGGAGATGACTTGAAAATATTTTTTCTTAAAATCTGTATTGAATGGAACTTTCAGTTAATTATTTGTAATCTTTTTTATTAAGAAACAAAAGATAAATAGATTGTATTTTTTTTTCTAAATTGTGTTGTTTATGATAATTTCTTCAGTTCGAATAAACTTGAGGAACTCAGGAAAAAAAAGAGGAACCCTCAAACAAAGTTATCTGCGCTCGGGGAACTAACGTTCCTAAAAATGAAATAACTCTACAATGACGGTCATTAACGTCCGATCAAAAGAAAATATTTTTCGGGCCAACCGAGAGACTTCGCTTTCCCCAAACCTAAGCCCTCCAACTAAGAACAGACAAAATAATTGGAGATGGCTTCTTGCCCCGCAGTGACAAGTTGAGGGAAGGATACAATGACAATGATCCCCGGAAATAGGGAAATTAGGGCAACCACCTCCCATAGAGAGGCGAACCCAAGCTTGGAAATCTATCTTAGAGACTAGGGCCCACATAAGTGAAAAGTCAAGAACCATGTTGCAATGCCCTAAAGATGGTTTGCCACTCGCCAGCGAAAGCTCCATGAGGGGTATATAACGATCATCTTAGGCCTTTGAGATGATTCGCCACCCGACAACGACAAACTCCGCGAGGGGTGGCAATCGTCTTTGTGGTCTAGCTAAACAAATGTAATAGAGGTCATAGCCTCCCTCAATTAGCTCACCAAGTGATTTTTCCTCCGAGAATTAATAGTAGATTAGCTAAGAAACACGTAACCACAAGAAAACATGAGGTACAAAGTAAAAGAACAGAGATTCTTTCATTGAGGTAAGAAATAAGAAGTTTCTTCGTTTATAGGAAGTTCTTTCGGTTACAAGAAAACCCTTTCATCACATTCAAAAAAGAAAAGAAAACTTTTTGAGAACATTTCAAGGTTAAACATTGGAGGACTCCCCAACGTCCTTATCATCCTTCCCTTCGACCTCTTTCACTCCCTCAGCATGGCCAGCCCTTCCGCTCACCCGGTCAACCCTTTCATCTTTGAGATTTGAAAAGTGTACCAAACTCTTCCATCTCCAGCAATTTGGGATCGTCCAACTTATGTTTCACAAATATTTCGATGCCGGGGAAAGTACAAACCTCTATCTGACGAGAAAGGCCCTTAACATGTTCCTATTGGGTTATTATCGAGGACGGTTTCCCTTTCAGGTCTTGGTTCTTCTTAAGGAGAGTTGCCATCTGAGTCTCATGCTCTTGAGCCTCTGACTTCCTCTCAACCAAGAATAAATTTAACCTCTCCTCAGCCATAACAACCCTTCGCTTCAGCTTTCGAATCCTTGAGGTTGATTTCTCAGCTTGTCCTCGCCTGGAAGTGTGGAGCCTCCCAAGCGAAGATGTGGCATCGATCAGACGTCTGAAGCATTTCCCATCTACTCACCGATCACATAACCTTCTAAAAAGCGGAGGACCAGAACATCTCCACAAAGGTAAACAAATAATGCTCATTCAAAAGAGTATCGGAAACCACTCCGTTTTTTTTAATGTCAATAAAAGCGTAGTGGCCTCTCGTCCATACACCAGCTCCTCGGTCATGCGCGAAGGGCCAATCCGATAGAGACCCTTTCTTAGAGAGAGAAGGAAGAGTCCGAGGAGGGAGCCTTTCCTTCCTGAAGGGAGATATCCCCTACTCCCGAAGTGTTGTCTCCATGCTCTCCCTCAAGCTGTTCCAATTAAAATGGGGTGGGACTCGCGGTTGTCTTCCTCTCATTCTTGCAGGCCTATAAAGGGATTCCCATTGGAGGTCACAGACCGTACTCGCAGACTGCTAGATCTCCCTCTGAATCACCAGAAGCGAGGATACTTGGAGTCCGAAGATGATCCTCCTCACTCCCCTTCAAGAAACCTGAATACAACGCCGCGAGCTATTTCTAATTCAACAACTAAGGCTAACAAATAATTAATGAGAGAACAAGGAAAATTTTACTTACCTTTAGCATCCCCCTCAGCGAATCCATGCGAAGAATGTCCTTTGCCCCTTCCAAATTGGGAAAGGACACTCTTCCCTCAGGTTCTCTTCAAAGCTGCTCGCTTTGCAGCAGCCTTCTCCCAAGCTGCCTTGCGGTTGTCAAAAGCAACCTGCAATTCCTCAGTCATACTGTCATTACCATCCGATTAGATCATATGATCGGTAATCTTGGGATCGAGGTACTAGAATAAATAGAAGCGCTGGCCCACGATCAGTGATTCGTAAGTTTGAAGGTGTCAGGTTAGAACTTTGATCTTTTTTTTTACGTCGCGTTTTATTGGAAGAGCGCGAGTACTCCAACCACTCGTGCAGGAAGCAATAAGGAATTTAGTCTTCCAATCCTTTATTTGTTCTTGAGGACCAACAATTGAACCTTGGAACCCGCAGCTTACTAGATGTAACCATCTAGACCAATCCTGAATAAGAAAAAGTGATTAAATAACTCAATTGTCCATGGAATCTTCATCCTCCGGTAGAAAAGGATGAAAGTCATAATCGCGGCCACGAAATTCGGGAGAATCTGTGTTGGAATGTTGTCATGTCGGTTGAAAATCAACCGCAACTCTCCACACAGTGACAGTCGAAGACCTTGTTTTGGTCTTTGTTGAAGATAAAGATTACGCCAAATCGATATGTAGCTCGCTCGTGATTGGCTGTCAGTCGAAGCTGGATCAAAGGGCTAAGAACATAGAGATCTTGGGTCTCCTTTACCTCTGCCGCGGATAAAATAGAGATTTTTGCGGCAAGAATCGAGCCAAAGGTCTCCTACAAAAACTCTTGCTATCATGTAAGGATGAAAGAGGAGAGGAGACGAATGATTCAGAGAAGAAAGGTAGTAAAGGTAATCAGAGGACAAAACGTGTTTATTTATATATGGAAGGAATACGAAGTGCCTCTGATAGAACGTTGTGATGTGATGTGAAAAATCAACATAATACTCGAGATAAAATATTAATCATGATTGAAAATAAAATTTTTATTTATTCACTTTCAAATGCAGATTGCATAAAATCGCTCGGGAAACTATTCCAAGAGAAAGCACCTCTCTAGGCGGTCTGCGGCTTCACTCAAGACAAACTCTCGGTGAAGCAATCTCTTATACAAAAACTCAACCCCTAGACTAAAACACTTGGCTCGACCGATCCTTGCTTGAACGGAGGTGGTTCCCCTAGCGGGCATCAGTTCCAATTGAGGCATGCCATGTCCTCCTGGATGGCAGTCATCTCACACTGGAAAGCTAAAAAGCTCCTTACATAAGGCAACAATCTCCCATTCAATCCGGTCCATTCTCATCATGAATGCAGCTCCTCTATCATCATCTCCTCGAGGATGCGCCATACCTGAAAAAATGTTCCTCTATCTCCGCAAGACGGTGTGCAAAGGAATCAGAAGACACCTGGAGTCCCTCGGTCTCCTTCCTAGCCGCACTAGGGGTATCTTGTCGCTCCAGCCCTTGTCCCTCATAGTGGGGTTGGTCACCTTCGCTCGGCTTCTTGTCCATGGCAGCAACATCATCTGTAGGATCAACGTCAGGATTTGATGAAAGATAATCACTAATCAGTATCTCTATGGCTGCTTCAAAAAGCATTATAAACAGAGAACTTTGATATTAATGCTTTAAAATCCTGTACTAACAATTCGATTCCATTCAGAAGTGGTGATAGAGATTGCGCCCTCGCTATTTTTGTCCAGTCCTCCGACCGAAAAAGGAAATCTGTCTCTCGGTGACTTGGGTGGGAGGTCGCCTCAAACCGCTTGTTTGATCTCGGCAACCTGAGGGTTTGATGGCTCGGAGATAGGCTGAGTAGGCACGTTCATTGTTTCTGCAGGATCACTACCGTAATCATAAGCCTTGTCAGAGGGTTGACTGATCGTCCCTCGGTTTGGTCACGAAGTCTCTCACGCTGTAAAACTGCAAGAGAGTTGGAGGATCCTATATGATTCTCCTGGTTATGGACTTTGGATTTCTTCATTACTTTGTTCTTGCTTGGTTCCTTCACATGTGTTTCCTTCGTCGACTTCCTCTTCGCTTTCACCTTTCAGGCCCTTGCTTGCATGCCGGCGAGGGCCCTGAGAAGTGCATCCTTATCAGCACCAGAGGCTCCTTCGCCAGGCATCGCAGAGGGCTCAAGAAGGAAAAAACCATGCACGAGGAAGGGATGATCACGTGCAGCCGCTACTCTCACATGGCCTACTTATAACGACCCGTGCAACGAAATCTAGGCAAGTCTTTTATTAAGCAATTATATTGTCATAAATTGAATTTATGTTTTTTATTTTTGTATCATGAAATTTCTTATTCGCAGCACGACTTTCAAGTAACAAAAAAATCGGTGAACTAAATATTTATACGAAAAATATGTCAACATGAATCTTGAGGCAATCCAACAGTCAAGTCAAATGACAAATGAACGGAGGAATCTGCTGACCGGTCAACAACTATGGAGTAAGAAGAGCCCCTTAAAGCCAAGCTCAAGAGTCGAACCACTAAAAAGCCCGACAATCGGCTTAAGCTAACCGGTGGAACCAAGGCATGGCGATCGGATAAAAGCCGACGCGGCGGATCAAGGGAAAATGATTGGCTGCGCACCCACCGATCTTCGGGACCCCCACTGATCGAATAAGCCCGCCCACTTGTCATTTAATATATCTGACACATGCAATGTATTAAAGAAAAACCCCTTAAATACTAATGATTAAAGGACATATTTGTAATTCTAAAACCCATTCCCCTATGCCTATAAATTTGGGGTCAATTTTTGAATAAAAGTTACGTGCTCTTACTGTTCATTAATCTCTTTCACTTTCTCTTCTCTCTCTATGACGCTCTATTTCTTGGGTGTGCTTCCTAGACATTTTTGGATTCAACACACACACAGATATATATATATATATATATATTAGAAGGAAGCCCTAGGGCCTATTTCATTTAAATAAAAGGGTTACAAAAGAAGTAGTATGAGAGGGCCCAAAAGATGGGGCTCTACTCATAAGAAACAAAGAGCAAAAAAACTCAAACAAAGAAGTACAAAAGGTAGGACAAAAGAAAATCATGCAAATAAAATATTTTCTATGGACGAGATCGCCAAGACCTTCCTCTTCCACGGGTTCGTGTAGCGCATTCAATAATCAAACTCTGAAGTGATTTTCCGTTACCAGGAGAGACCAATGTATCATCCATTAAATTTCCAAGTGGCAAAATACCCCAGCCTTCTTCTTCCGCCGGGGAGGAATACACTTGCCATTCTTCTTGGGAAGACTGGTCGGTCTGGACCATAGAAGGAAATGCAGGTGCAGCGGTAGGTTCTAGTGTCTGTGTAGTAGCGATAGTCAAGACTATCGTTTGAAACCTCGGTAGTAGTATGCACATTTTCCGTCATCTGAATGTGAGTATTCACTTCTTCTCTTTGTTCAATCATGTCAGGAAGGGAAGCCTGAACACCCTCCACAGTAATTGCTACACCAGCGACCGCATCCTGACCCTCCAACAATTGATCCTTATCGACATGCTCTGAATCAGTATCAGTAGACTTTTGCACCATGTCCGGCGTGGGCGTGACAGTGGGTATCACAGGCAGTGAGGAAGAGGGTATATCTGTCACACGAATGTGTGGCTCAGTAGCGTTTGTACGTGGAGGTTTGAGATTCGGATGCAGGTGGTAACACTGTTGGTGAGAGTGACCAAACATACGCCGAGTGGGTGCGAGTAAAGTACGCATTCGAAGTTCTGCTGGTTGTCAAAATCCCTGGTGTTGTGTACCAATCCATAGCTCTTTCGGGAAGGGTAACGTAATATCTCGTTCTATCAATATTCTAGCCTCAGAAGGTCTAGTTAGATGCTCTGTAGGCGGATCAGTTTAGAGTGGTGTGCCATAGATCTTTGCGAAAGTAAATAGAAGCTCTTGATCATAAAGATGAACGCACGCAAATCGGGAAGCGTAGCCACACCGGAATGATGGGAGACTCAGTACGATGGTCAAAATCCACCGTCCATTGCAGCACCTTCATCACCCGATTGTCTATACGAAGTATTATTCTAGCAAACATTTGAGCGGAATCTCTTTCATCCGTTAATTGGATATATATATCTTAGAAAATATTGGTTGAGTGGCGGAACCGCCAACCAACCCCTTGGGCTCACAATCCCGCTGGGTTTGGGATTGGACTCCGTGAGTCAACCAATTCGAGTACCACATCTATATAGCGGACAACTCACCTGGAGGGGATTCGAAACCCCTACCTGAGGGGAGTTTCACTAACGAGCAGATGCTCTACCGACAGTTTGAGGATGCAATTTTATATATATATATATATATATATATATATATATATATATATATCAATATTCTAAAAAGCAAACCGAAAAGCACTGAGGCACAAGGCATTAATCCCTTGAGATTTCATAAATACAATGCATTATTTAAAAATCAAATATAAGAAAAATGTAGTAATTCCAAAATTTGAAGTCCATAATCATATGATTCATATTTTATCTGATAATTTTAATTTGTCGAACATATAAAATCAAATAAAATGATATGTCGAGATGAAATAAGCGATAAGTGAGTTGGCATGGGACTTTAGGGAAAAGAGTAACAAGGAAGTTTTGGGTGGGGGGTGGGGGGTGGGGGGTGGGGGGGGGAAGGGGAATTGATGTGCAACGAGGGATTCCCAAGCAAACCTAGCGAAGATGTCTACATTAACAGGTTATGATGGAGATGGAAATGAAAATGGGTTGGGCTTAATGATTCAATATTTCTTCATTCTCACAGGAGAAGAATCGAATTGTTATGAATTAACACTTAATAGATTAAAAAAGTAAATGGTGTATGCATTCTTGCTCTCATTAAATAAACTTGTTAGAATTTATAATAAGCGAAATTTTTGATAATTTGATAGTCTAATTTAATTTTAAAGTTAAAATGTGGAGTTTTTGATTTGCTAATTGGGCATAAAAGAGGTGTTGTGGGCCTATGATGACCTTGATTTTTTTACGCATAAGCCCCTGTGAGCAGTTTTACCCCACTCTATCTCAAAAAGCCCAAAAGGTTCTTTTAAAGCATCAAGGAAATATGGTATATTAGAGGAATTAACAAATAAAATAAAATAAAATAATGAAAAAATAAAAAATAAAAACATATAAATGGGGAAGGGCTTGGTGGGCCTATAAATATGATGTTTTTTTATTGATTTAATACCGAAATCTTATATATCCAAATAATATTGGCATGATTGAAATAATACCTATCTAGAATCTACTTGGACGAGCTGTTGTAATTACGCTTTGTTGCTATTTATCTTTGATAAGTTTCAGTCCATTTTTCACTGTTAATTTTTCTTGTTTTGGATCTCAAGTTTTCATTTTGAGGTTGATTTTCAATAATGAAGGTTGCTTGTTCTTAACCACTGGCTTCTTCATGTCAGTTTCCATTCCTTTCTTTCTAGGGTGATTCTCTACCTATGTTCTCGCCACTATTATTAGTCTAAGATTGGCTAGCATTGGTGACCCATCAGCTTGGAAGTCTTGGTGACCCATCAACTTGGAGGAGAGACTCTATCTAGAAAGAAACCAATTTATAATCACAATTTAATTCCACGATCCAAAATTAACAGAATAAATATAAATGTTTGCTGGATATTTGTATTAGGACAGATAATGCTCATTGATTGTTGGATTGGTGTAGATGGAAAGATGCTATTGCAAATTATTGTCTTATTTTGGATAGGTATTGGCCATAAATTCTAATTCATTTCAACGGTCTAAAATTCTATTATTAAAATGGTTTGACATTTTGTAAAACCAATATCTATCCATCACCCTAAGTTTTGTTCGCACTATTTATAAATTTCTGAAGTAATTGATTTAAATAAATAATTTATCTTATCCATATTTTCATTAACATTGGCATTTTGTTGAAAATAGGCTTATTTGTTAATATATTTACTAGATAATCAAATGGACTTATATTCTCAATAATCATTTATACTTTTCCAACCTTTTTCCAAATACATAATAGTTATTCTATCAAAAAAAAAATTTTTTTTTTTTGAATAAATGAAGTTGAAAATTGTTGGCTAAAATGGACAAAGTAGTGGCATGAGGACACCCAAGTCGGTGATACGATAGCTAACCTTTGGCGTGGATGGAAAACAAAGTCGCTGAGTAGTTAGACCATGAGTTTGAGGGATTTACTGGATAAAGTCCAACCCAAGTACTTGAAGAATGCTCTGCGCGGTCTTCAAATTAGTTATCAGAAAATTAGATGCTTCTATTGAATGAAGAAAGATTATGTCTAATGTGAGTAACATTAATAAGATTAAGAAGAATCATCTTACTGTTAGGATTGGGGATGAATTTATCACCAATGTGTGTAATCAGAGTTGCGATGTTGTCACCAGTGTGCGTAATCAGAGTGGATTTCCCATTGCTAATAAAATCTTGGTCATTTCCCTCATATGGTGAGGAAGAACTTAGGTGATTTGGATTGGTCATAACATTTGTTGTAGCACATAAGCCAAGGTAACAATCATCATTTGGAGTTGATTGGGATGCAAGGTGGGCGTGATGAGGCTTCATAACTGGAGAGTGGGATAAGTTAGCATGATGCCAAGAATGAGTAGCAATATGACTCCCTTTGCCACATATCTGATTGGTAATAGTAATCAAAGAGTGATGACATCCATTGTTTGAACTTTGAAGTAATATGAACGTTGAAGCTCGGAAAGGGAGGACGGGCTTGGTGCCCAAGTAAAAGTGTGAGTATATGACTCTTTAAGTTCAACCACGATCATGAGAAGCTAAGAGCACAAGATTGAAAACAGCAGACGATGTAATTTGTTTTTCCTTGGAAGCATTATTTACTTGAGCAATTTCCTCACCCCAAAGGAGGGAGTATAAATCATCTAGACTGACAGGTGTGAGAGGTGTGAATTGGCATATTGAAAGCTTGATAATTGGATGGCAAGCCATTGAGTATATATAGATAAGCTCTACAGGATCAATGATGGATAAGACAACAGCTATGTTGTCATCAATAACTTCCAAGAACTATTGTCATTTTGTGGGATATCATAAAGGTGTTGTGCAGTTCATATTTGAGCTGAACAACCAAGGATCTTTATGTGGACTGTAATCTTTTTCAAATGTAGACTGTGTGGAAGCATAGAAGGGGGAGATTATTGTAGAAATGGCTTCAGGAAGGTACGGATAAGTGACAGTCCAAATGCGTTAAGTGGGAGTGGGATTTGGAGTAGTTTTTGGACTCGGTGACAAGAAATTCATTTGGATAGGCTATGGAACTAGTGAGGAAACCTTCAAAGCAATTTTTGTGGAAGATTTTCTTGAATTTTAGAAAGCCATATGCCGTAGTTATCACTTATTAGCTGAGTGGGGACAAATGGTTTTGATGTTGGACATCAAAAACATAAGTTGAGGGCTATATTGCTCTTGCTCTCTATTGCAGTTTCTTCTGGTGAGAATTTTTTTCAGGTTGCTGATGGATGCTTGAGATCATGGTATTAAAATAGTTTTTCAATCTTGCGGTTTTCATTATGATAATTTTTTGTGTTATTGATATGAAGTTGAATATTGACGCTCAATTTGGTAACAAAACTTTTTCATTATTTTTCTTTTATCAATGTATAGGTGGATACTCACATGCACCTGATGATTTGACCTATGGAGTTGATATGAAACATATAAGATGGTGTGGCATCCTCCAGGTGAAGCATGCTACTCGATTACTTTCTTTCCTTTTCTGCTTATTATTATATGTAATCTAAATTTTTCTTCCATAGAGAATTGCTCTTGCATATTTGGTGGTGGCTCTACTGGAAATTTTTTCAAACAGTGCAAAAGTTCAGGAAGACCCACGAATAGGATGGTCGATGTTTAAGATATATTGTTGGCAGTGGTAAGCAAATTTCTTATTTAATCTTGTCATAAGCAACTTAAAATGGTCATTTTTCTGGAATTTAGAACACAAGTTATAAGGCGAGTGAGTGTGTGCTGGTCAAACCAATAGGTAATTTGCTTTTCTCTTTTTTACGCCATTTACTAATGTGTGCTGTGTTAGGGATTTGGTTTACTCTTTTTTCCATTTAGGAAACATCTGTGTAAGTGTTCTTAATTTTTTTTTCTCGTCTAAAATAAAATTTTCAACATTTTTCCTTAATAATTCAGATCAGACAATTTAATGCTATATTTCTACATAACCACGTGCTCATGGTTGACTTCCAAAGGTGTTTTTTTTTTTCTTGTAGCTCTCTCCGTTTTCTCCCTCTTCTTCCCTCTTTAGAAGAAATTATTAATTTGGTGGATTCAGTTTTAAGTTCCATATTCTTTATCTATCCTCAAAATGTTGGTTCTACCATATGGAGTTCCCTTTTACATGTCATAATTCTTATATTTGTTTTGTTAAATGGGCCAACATGGGGAGCAGTTTTGAATGATAAAGAAGCTATAATTAACTTGACTGGTTGCTTCGACTTATTTGTCGTGTTAAAAAATTCTCTGAAATCATATTTCTTATAAATCAAACAAATGCACCATAAATGTTTAACTGTTTGGAAATTCCTGCTCTGCTTCTTTTTTAAGATACCGCTCACTCAATGAATGAGAATGGAATTATTAAAATCAAGGACTATTAACTTTCTTTTGAATATTATTAGGATTCTGGGTGCATGCATCCTTGTGATCTACCTCACGACAATTTATGCGACATATGTTCCTGACTGGCAGTTCACTGTCCATAATACTAATAGTGTGGACAACGGAAAAGTCTTCACGGTAATTGTATAGCTGCCCTTTTCCTCTACATTTTTAAGGTGTTACTTTTTTAAAATATACCATACTAATGGAATATTCTTCTATGCAATTTACAGTATTATTATGCATGTCTTTTATTGTTCAAACTTTGGAATCTTTATGAATGTTTAGGTTGTATGTGGTACGAGGGGGAGCTTGGATCCTCCATGTAATGCAGTTGGATATATTGATAGGCAAGTGCTGGGAATTAACCATATGTACCAACGTCCTGCCTGGAAGAGATCGAAGGTGTCTTTTCAAATAATTTTGACTATGAATGATTGAATTCCTTGTGTGCTTACTGTTTAACAATTATTGATGGATTAGTTGCATTGATGTTCTTATCATTTTCAAGTGTTGCAGGCTTGCACTTACGATTCTCCCCATGAGGGTCCATTTCGGGGAGATGCTCCTTCTTGGTGTCAGGCCCCATTTGATCCTGAAGGGATACTTAGGTGTGTTTTACTGGATTATGTTTTGAACTTTTTAGCAATTTAGCTTCTTTTTTTTTAAGTTTAATGAATCATGATTTACAGTTCTCATTTTCATTAACGCCTTTAATCATCTTTGTAAATAGATGATTCTATCCTTTGATTGTGTCTTAAAATCACTTATCTTTTGTATTATACTTCCATTATAACTGCTAATGAATGATAAATAACGGCATTGGATTCTTATGTGAGTAATGCTAATGTTGCCCTTAGTATATACTCTTCTGTTTAAGAGAGGGCAGACCAAGAGCTTGCTTCCACTATGACCTATATGTGACAGATTCTAATCACAGAAACAACCTCTCATTCAATGCTAGGATAAGGCTGCTTACTTAACCTCTTTTAAGGCTTTATTTGGCTGAAAGCATCATGTTTTGGATACTTCTTTTTCTTATTAAGGTTTAGCTTTACATGCAAATTCTTGCATAGAAAGTTGTATGCATTTTTTATATTTTTCCCAGTTGATATAACCTAGTCCTATACATATTTGCTTATAATCACCGTGTCTTGATATTTTCCATGTGCAGTGGTTAGTGGGTAGTAGGTTGGTTGAATGAAATAATTTTTATTGCAAATATAAGAAGAGACTGTCGCAAAATATATGAAAACGTGCAACGTTTTATGGAACTATCAAAATACCAAAAAGAGCCAAGGACCTTCACATGAACTCCCTTTACATCAACTAGCAATGTTGTTAAAATTATCCCCTTACTAATTTCTCCCGAGTTGCTTGCTTTATGATAAAAAAGTTTTTAATTCAAATATTAGTTATGGTGCTTGTTGTTTTCTTAATGCTTTTAGATTTTTTATCTTAATTTATTTTGCTTTAGTTCATAAACATGCCTCCATCTGATGGAATCTATTCAATTCCATCTGCCCTGCACAGTTTCCAACTTAGATGACTCAGTTTAACTAGATTGATCGCATTCTTTGTCGATGGTCCGGCTTAACTTAATGCCTTATCTGAGTGATCCTACTTAAACTATTCACGGTTCCTCTAGACAAACACAAACAATGGCTCCATGATCAAACTTGCTAAAGCCTAGGGGAGAAGTTGAAAGAGGCTTCACAACACGCATCAACCTCAAGCAGTCCTTTGATTAAATGTACTTATCTTTCACCTACATTCAACTAAAAAAATGTGGAAAAAAATAGAAAAAGAAATGAGAAATTTTTGCTAGCAACTGCGGTGTAACTTTCTTAAAAACAAAGGAGATGGACTGAATCTGACCTACCTGGAGGTCCTTTGAGCAAAGAATCTGTGCGCGCACCTCATTGAAGGCCTAAGAGTGGCTATAGCTTAAGAAGGTTGAATTAACTTATAGTCCCACAAGGATGATGTTGTTCAAATTTTAATAACATTAGTGTTTGAAAAGTATCCAACTCCAAACATCAACTTGTGAGACTAGCCTTTGATGAAGCGACAAATCCAAGACTCAGTCTCATTTTCATTAATGCCTTTAATCATCTTTGTAAATAGATTAAATGAGCCCTGCCCCGACTTGGTTAGATACTCTCGTTCTTCCTCCCAATCTCCTTATTTTATCATAGTTAATTGTTGTAGCTTGCATCCCTCCTCACCAGTTAATGGTGTTATTTCAAGGTCATCCGTAGTGGCATAGGTCTTATTGCATGCAGACTGACCAAATAAAAAAGGTGATGCTTTTTGGCTCGCTATTTTGATCAGTATAAGTAAGATTTAGTTTGTAAGAATATGTTTAAGTTCAAATTTTGGTTTAATTTGGATCAATGCTTGTTTTCTTAATTTTCTAAGCTAGCTTAATATTCTCACTCAGTTCCCTTCATTTTCTTCACTTCTAAATTTTATAAATAGGAGAGATTTTGCATAAAGTGCATTGTGATTGTTTGGACCAAAGATTGTGGAGCCCTTCATGTAACTCTGTAACATACTTCAGGAAGAAAGATATCTCATTTAAAGAGATGTTTTATTCATAAGTTTGTGTTCTATATTATGTCATATATTCTTGCACCTACTTTCATCTCTCTCCCATAGCTATATTCCACTAAACCCCTTGGGGCGTTTAATGCCAGCGGTGCTACCCGAGGCAGCTGGACGTGCATTTATAAAAATGGTGTGTCCACTTAATTGGATAATTTTGGGGAAATGATGGCTGAACCTGTGCTGCGTGTGTTCCTTCACTAATAGTTGATGGGGCCACGCCGCTGAAACACTCGCGACTCTACGCTCATGCCTCTCTCACAATTCTTTTCATAACTTTCCTCTCTTGCGATTCTTACGGGGCTCCCTCTCGCAATTTTTGCCCTAACTTTCCATGGTTGCTGCGGTGAGCTTTTCATTCTTCTTCTTCCTCTCTTCTCTATTCTTCGACTCAGCTTGGATCATTGGCTCCGCCCTCTATGCAGTGGTTCCTTTTCCTCTCGCCTTTGTTTCGATATTCTGTACCTTAACTATGCGATAGTTTTTTTATTTTGCAAACATTTATGTGCAATAATTTTCTTAGGTTCTCTGTGCCCTTATTCTTCGATGGTATTCAGTTTATGTTGGATTTTGTGATTTTTTTTGGATTCTTTGTGATATGCTCAGATGATGATTTGGATTTTTTTTTATGCTACATCCTATTGATGAACTTGATTTTTGTTTGATCTATTCTGTTTATTTTGTTGGACGAAAGTTAGTGGTAGTGGTGATTGCATGTGCAATAAATTGGAAATACAAATGTCTAATTTGAGCGTATATGATCCATGTGTTGGTGTGTAGAGGTGGTGGTAGTGGTGTTGTGGATGTGTTGGTGTGTGGAGGTAGTGTTCTGTGGAGGTGATGGTAGTGGTGGTGTGTGGAGGTGTTGGTTTGTGGAGGTGGCGCTAATGGTGTTGTGGTTGTGTTGATGTGTGGAGATGGTGGTAGTGGTGTTGTGGATATGTTGGTGTGTGGGGTGGAGGTGGATGTGTGTGAATGTAGAGGTGGTGTAGTGGTGTTGTGTGGAGGTGGTGTGTAGGTTGTATAGTATAGGTAGTGGTGATGATATTATGATATTATTATTTTTCTAAGTTGTGGTAAATATTTTATATGACAAATGTTCATGTAGATTAGTTTTTTCATGCTAGTAATACAATGATTAAGATAAAAGAGGCCGACTCATCTGCTATGTGGGAGAAAGAGACAAAAAAAATATTTTGCGGCCTTTGCTTTAAGGAGATCTAATTAAGAAATAGACCAACAATTCATTTTAAAAAGGAGGGCTGGCATAATACTATTAAAAAGTTCAATGAAAGTACATAAAATGAATACGGTATGATGCAATTAAAAAATAAATGGGTTCAATTAAAAAGAAATTGGAATACCTGGAAAGAATTAAAGCGATGATCCATGGGTTTGGGTTTGGATCCAATAAAACGAACAATTGATACTTTGGAGGAATGGTGGGCAGAGAGATTGGAGGTGAGCATTTATGAAATGTCAACTCCTTTTATCAAATTTTCAATTATGTACAGATGCATCAACATATCCTATGACTTTGTAGGTGGTGTCAAATGCAAAAAAAATTAAATATGGCATCGAGTCTGAGCTGGAAGAGAAGTTAGACTCTATGTTTGGTGATGTCGTGGCAACGAGCAATGATGCATGCTCTTTTAGTGAGGCATGGTTTGGTGGCATCAGTGAAAACTTGGATAGTGAGACAGGGTTTGGTGGCATCGGTGAAAACTTGGATGCTGAACAAACAGGTGATTCCAATGAAGGCCATAGCCTCAACCTCAATGAAGTTGAATCCACCAACTGATCAAAGCATCTTAGTGTTGGGGAAAAAAAGAGGTGTATGGAATCTTCCAACCTATCTGCCCACCTAGGAAGTCACAATTTTCTTTTTTTCTCCTTGGACACTTGTAAAATTATTTTTCGTAGCTATGTGGCTGTTGCGAAGTATGAAATATTGTAGTCCGCAGTAGCAGTATAATGCTTTAGAGGTGCCGAAAATCGTCGTGGTCATCTTTTCTGAAGGCTTATAAAACACAAAGCACATACCCTTAGATGTAACATTAGTAAAAATTAATAATATAAGTAATTAGTTACAGTTTTACGCAGCTGTGAGATCTCAAAGAACACAACATATAAACCAACGAATCCATCGCTACAAGAAGACAATAGACCTTATAAAAAAGGGTTCTTGGTTGCATTTAATCCACGTAAAACAGAGCTTGTGTGTGTCACATATGCATATCACTAAAAAAAGATCGTCGAGAAAAACCTCAAAAATTATAAAACAGAGAAAATAGAGGAACTTGGTTGCCTTCATTGAGATTTCAGATGTGACAATAACCAATATCCCCGAAGAACCATTAAGGTTGAATGTCTCATCATAGACCTCCAAAGCCCACAAAAAAACATGCAATATTTAGATTATGTCTGTTGCTCATGGTTGCCTCATCAACCATTCATGCCTAAGAAAAATAAATATACATGACTTGTATAAAATATTGATACCGTAACATCAAATGCATAAAAGAAAGAAATATACATGACTTATATAAATGTTTTCAGCTCACATTATAAATAAAATAGCAACAAAAAATAGACATTCCCTCCATTCAACCTTCAATTATAGCATTTGTAATTCGTTTCCTAAACTTTATCATCTCGTTTGCACCTTTCTCGTCTTGAGTGAAAGTCTCGGGCACATCAATTTTAGCTTGTGACAAAGATTGTCTAAGACGATATGGTACGCGTCAACAGGGACATGTGAATGATCTTCATCAGCTATACTGAAGTTAATGTCAGTAAGGAAAAGATACCACCGAATATAGTTGTGGAGAGCCATCATGGTGAGCACAATCTGCATTTAATTGGGAAATGTATATGAAGGCATACATGGAGTATTACTCATTTATTCTTCCAAACTTTAAATGTTTTTTCAATGACACCGCTTAAGGAGGAGTGTCTCTTGTTAAACATTTTTATCCTATCAAGTATGTGATATTTGATATTAAGATATGGCTTCAGATACCCTCTTTATAACGGATCCAACATCGATTAAATAATATTTACTTGAAATTAATACAAAGATTAGTATTATCGTAAGAATTCTCATTTTTATTTAATGAAATATCGAGAGTGATCGAGTCTGAAGAGTTTCCTTGGATGACGACTTACCTCGTGACATACCCCAGCTAAATTTTCAAAATAATATTATCACATTATTACTTGTTATTTTAGTCGTTTTTTTTATTTTGATAGTTGTGTTACTAGTGAGCTGTTTATTTTTATTTTGTAATGTTTGAACTAGATATTTGCTTTCAAGTATGAAATGGTAGAGGAGCAAAATGATCATTTATCTAGAAACAGTTGCAGAACAACTGTTTTAAACTGTAAAAAATAAAGAAACAACTAAATTATCCATGACAGCAACTTCGCGCAATAGCTTTCTGCACATATTGTTGCGCGATAGCATTTTTAAATAAGTATAGCGATGTCCCAAACTGACTCTAAACAACTTCTCTTTATAATCGTGGGTTAAAATCAGATGTTTAGCAATCTTTTGAATTACAGTCATGTCATTCTAGACATGTAATTCTTCGAATCTAAATTCTACCAATTCAATTCACATGATGCCATCTTGAACATACAAATGCAATTTTTCGTTATGTGTCATATTTGTAGAAGGAGAAGTATGTTTTCGATACTTGAAACT
Source organism: Papilionanthe hookeriana x Papilionanthe teres (assembly GCA_022702705.1). NCBI lineage: Eukaryota > Viridiplantae > Streptophyta > Magnoliopsida > Asparagales > Orchidaceae > Papilionanthe > Papilionanthe hookeriana x Papilionanthe teres. The sequence continues at coordinate 49,262,434 of CM040421.1, forward strand.
ACTTGTTTGTTGTTTGCATTGTGGGGGTCTGCACATAGGAGTTTTGAAAATTTTCTCACTTGTGATTGAATATAGCATCAAGGAATAGTATATCAACCCGAGGGATGAAAATAGTACAATATGATGGATAAAATCCCAAAGTGATTATTTCACTATTTTCTGGGGATACAAACCAGTAATTTTCTTTCTCCCATCCTAAAAGGATATGATTTATTTTAATTATGGAGTCTACTATCCTTAAAAAGTCAAGTCTCTTTAGTTAATACATCTTAGGAAATAGTTTTTGTTAAGAAAAATCTCAATTAAAACAATGATTAATCATTTTTGCGGATCACAATGAGAAATTTCAAGGCAGTTAATTGTAATTTCAAATGGGACTGGCTAGGAGCAGGGAGCACCATATACTAGAAGACCCGTGTTTATTCTAGTCAATCTTATGTTAGGGCCTTACATTTTAAAAACTAGAGAGATATTTTTTGTTTGACTTAATAATTTTTGGAAAGTTGGGACTATATTTGACAGAATGAGGTATCAAAAAGCCTAGTAGAAGTTAGTTTTGGGGCGAAACCAATATTGTCGCATCATAACAAAATTAAGGTGAGTTCTACCGATAATGTCGAGACTCAAACCTAATTTTAAAAGGTGGAACTTATGAGTTTGACTCTTGTGGACTTACAATTGTGTCGGCCGCTTTAGGAGCTTTGAGTTTTTAATTTAGTATATATACGTATTGATTCTTGAAAATAAAGTTTTAAATTTTAAAATATGAAAATTTAGAAAGGACGGATCCCATTTGTTAAGTAGTTTGAATGAACGAGCGGAATATTGCGAGTAACACATCTATCCCGAAGAATGTACGTCCTACTTGACAATATCGCTCAATCAAATAAACCACGAAATTCATGATATCCGTTACGGTCACGCGAACCTTTTATGTGGACCGACAAATTCCCTATTTAATACAAAAGAATTAAACGAGGTTTATATTATCCGATGTCTTTAAAACTCCCTATGATGCAGTGCTCTATAGCTTAATTACCCTCGGATGACCGAAATCACCCGAGAGAACTCTCGATTTAGATCTCGGTGTTTCTATCTTCACGAAGTCAAAAGGTAGGGTTTTCCAACGAAGTTCGAGAGTAGGAAATCCGATAGGTGAAGGGCGCAAGGAGGAACAGGTTATTTCGGAGTCAAAGGAAGAAGGGCAGGGGATGTCGCGGATCTCGAGGAGGACCTCGAGGACGTCCCGGACTATCCTAAGGTTGGGTTTTAAATTTTGGAAAGAGATTTTATTTCGATTTCAATCCCGCAAATTAATTATAGGGATTACGTTTGCGATAATGTCCGGCTATGCAAACTACTCGAAAGACAGGGAGGGTTTACGTCGTATAAGCGCGACAACCTCGGAAACCTAAGCGGATTAGGGCTTATATCGCACGAAGGGGTGTGCAGAGCCTAAAAGAGAAAGGTGAGGGTTTATGTCGCACGGGGTGACTATCTCGAAACCTAAGCGTCATTGTTTAAACCAAGGAATGGGTTTCATTGAAGGAGATACATGTTTTGCTGAAGAAGATGGCCGTGCTGCCCACCGTGCTCCATGCTCCACGTCATTGCAAGATCGATATTTAAGTTTAAGTTTTGAATTGAAGTTGACATGCGAATTATTTTTATTTTCAAGTGAATGTGTGCAACTGTGACAGGAGTAGTAAAAAGAAAACCGTAAACAGGTGTCACAAGCAGGTATACTAAACTAAACAGGAAACATGCTAAACTGAACAGGAAACATGCTAAGCAGGAATACATGCTGAAAGTAAACATGCCAGACAGGTGTATACTGAAAGTAAGCAAGCTATACTAGCAGGTAAGAGTGCGAAGAAAGTAAAGCATGCTAAGCAGGTAAGAAGTACAGAAAATGTAAAACATGCCAAGCAGGTATATGTACTGAAAGGAAAACAGCCTAGACTAGCAGGAGTAAATGCTAAAAGGTAAAGCAAGTGCAAGAGTAAAAAGAAGTAGAGATCGTGTCGTAGGAGTACCGTGTGTCCCGCTTATCCTCGATGCGCTGCTGCTTGCTTATTATTATTTTATATGTTTTTTTTTTTTATTTATTTCCTGTGAAGATTTATTACTCAGAGAAGAAGCGATGAGTAAGTAGTAGGTGAAAACAACCTAGCTAAACAGGAGTGCTACAGAGTAGAAAGAAAGTAAAGTCTGAAAACTCAATGGTAAAAAAAACGAGAGAAAATGGCGAGAAAGCGAAGAAAATCGCAAAAGAAAGAGGAAACAAAGTAAAACCGTAGGAAACCACGAGAAAATACTGAAAGAAACCTACAAGTAAAGCCTACAAGTGTCCCGTAAGCACGGTGGTGTTTCGACTCGTAGCCGTGCTAATATCCGGACTTGAGCGCCGACTACTATCCCAACTTTCTCGTGCAGGCGATCCTAATCCGACTCGAATGAACTAACCGTGGACTTTTATAAGTTTTCGCACATTTCATTTTTTTGTTTTCATGCAAGCAAATGTCGTAGTAGAGTAGCCATGTAGCGATGGAGGCAATTTTGTATTTTTCAAACATATGTATTTTTGTTTTAAAACATTTCGATCCACTGTGTCGACTACCTATCAGACTGGGACTACGAACTTTAGATCGTCGGCAGTAGAAACCCCATGACTGGCCGAACGGTTCCGCGATTCCCGCTCTACTCTCTACGAGTCTCCGAGACAGGCGGCCCATTCTATGGCTCTCGTAATTTTTCTCGTTTTGCAACCGCATCACCGTCCCCACCGCACTTACAGCACTGCTGATGGCCATATATAACCCAAGGAGGTTATATATGCACACCTACACGTCCCCTGTAGGTGTGTGCTTTAAGCCAAGAAACAAGGTGAAACTAGGGACGAGGGGTCAAGGAAAAGGAGAGAAAAGACAAGTAAATCACCCCGGACTCCCGACCGACCTTACATGTCCTATAAAAAAAGACTAAAGGCACCTCGACACTCTCGGAAAAGGTAAGGACTAGACACCTAAGAACACACTCCCCGTTTTCCCAAATAGCGGAAAAATCATAAATAAAGATAAAAAATGAAGTAAAATAAAGAAAAGACAATTCGTCGTCGCCTGTGATACTGAACCCTAGCTCACTAAACTAGGAGGGCTATCACAAATTCCAAGATTTTGCCCTTTACTTTCTTTCTTTCTTCTTCTTTTTTTTTTTCTTTCAATTTCATAGAACTCGAGGCCCTATACAGAGTGTGGAACAAGGCCTACCAATTCCGATATCAATTTATCACATGATCGCTACAATTCCAACTTTGCATAACTTCATCAATTTCAACATTTAACTCCCGAACATTAAAGCGAATAAGAGATGCTCTTAAATTCTTCCAAACCAACTTCATAAGCAAGTGTAGCAAGAGGCGAGAATAACATTACCACATCCACCAAGGCTCTCGGCCAAGACAAGAGCAAGGAGAGGTCCACGGCCGAGGTCACAAGAAAGGAGGCAACAAGAAGTAGAGCCCCGCCCAAATGCCAAATTTCCATAAGAAGCTCACGGCTGAGCCAGGGAGCCAACTACATCAAGCCTAGCTCACCACAAATGCTCAAGATTAAACTCACTAAGTAGCGGAGCCATTCGACCTCAAATACGGACTCCAATAAACTTCGATAAATACAAAGCTGGACTCATACCCGAGCATCCTACAAGGCTTAAAGAAATAGCCCGATTCTCGAAGCTAGAACAACCCCCCAAAATCAGGTCGACTCGAGGAGCTCCGGGGACCAAAACCGGGCAGACGATAGGACACAAAACGGACCCACAATCCGGAAAAATCCGCGGGACTCATTCCAAGCAATTTCAAAAGAATCAAAATCCGGCTATGACAAGGCTACAACGGCCCAACCTTAAATCATAACGATCCTCGACATGCGACTAAAGCTAGAAGAAGCTAAAAGAGCCAACCCGAGCCATAACCAAATTAGGGAACAAGTCCAGCCTTGGATCGAACAGAGAAGAAAACCAAACAACAAAACCAACAAGGAGCCGAGCCATATAAGGCTAAAACCAAATCCTAAATCGAGCATAAAATCGAGAGTATAGCAGGTTTCGACCACAACCGAACCAAAATGGGGCTCAAAGCGAATTTAAAATCCAGAAAACCGCAAAATAAAGCAAATCAGCCCATCCACAGGGGCAAACCGAGAAACAACGAGAGCCAAAAGCGAGAAACAAAACCCCACCAAAACAACCCAAAGCTCCCTTTTAATATGAAATAAAATTTACTTTCAATCGAGCTCACTAATGAGACAAAATAAGACTTAGAATATAGTGTAAGCATGAAGCTTAAACAAGCATTTCCATTCATCCAACATATCAAAGATAAGCCTTCAACATATTTCAAACGAAAGTAGGCATAAGGGTTCTCCAAATCGACTTAAAGTCTCCCTAACATGCTTTCTTTTTTTTTTTTTTTTTTTTAAACAAAGAAGAAGTAGGCGGAGCAAAAGAGCAAGCTCCACATGCATATAGATTAAGCAAACCACTCTATGCTTCACATTAGATTAGAGACAAGTATGCAAAATAAGTAAAGAAGAGCAAGAAGCAACCCCATGCCATTTTGAATGTATAACCGCGTTCAACTCAAGCATAATAATCCGAACTAAAAGTCTATACCTCGATGTATGTCCAAGCAAAACACACCAAGAGATCCAACAACGAGGACCGAACAGCGCAAACCGAGGCTAAAATCGAGCGACCGAGTCCCAAGAAATTCGGAGGTCGAGCCAACAACACTCTACCTCACTCGAAGCTAAAACTCGGGAGGATCCGTGAGCAACGAGAGAAGAAGAAGAGTGAAGAGAGGGAAGAAGAGAAGCGACGATAGCACCCTCGAACCGACCACCCACAAGCAACAACCAACCCTGAGACTTCCTCGAGATGAGGCTTATATAGCCGGCCTCGAAGAAGGAGGAGAAGAAGCCACTTACCCGGACGTCGGCTGCAGAGGAAAGAGGCGGGAGAGAGTGGCGACAAAGTCGCCGGAAAAGGCCGACCGTAGAGGCGAGGGAAGGCCGAAAGGGGCCCGTCGTGAGCTGGTCGCCGAGGGAAGTGGCGAGAAGGTACAGGGACCGAGGTCGGAGCTCGCGCAGGAGCCAGAGAAACGGGATCGGGACCGGGAGAAAAAAAAAAAAGAAAAAGGCGAGGTCCACGCGGGTAAGGGAAGAGAGGGGAGAAAATTAGGGTTTAACATAGGATTTTTAAATAGGAAAAATAAGGATTTATTTAATAAAAATCGGTAAAATTTCGCGTCGCGGGTCCGCGCTCCAAACACGACAAGTTATATGCCTTTTCCTAGCAAATTCGACGTCCCGGACGCAATGGCGCAGTCCTTCCCGCGATGCGAGGTCGTTCGGAGAACCTCGTCACCGGTCGAGTCGAAAGTGCGTCAAATCGATCTCGTTGAAATTCGACTTTGATGTCGCTCGTTCCGGCATCCCGACTCTCGATTTTGATCCGTCGCGGAGAATTTGAAGACGTCGAGGCCGGGCTCGAGAATTTGTCGTCTCGGTAGTGCAAAAAACGTGCACGAGGCTATCCCAAGGTCCAGTGGCCCATAGGAACTCGATTCGGAGTCCTAACGCTAATTCCAACCTACCGAATTGTGAGCGAGAGGTCGGGAACTCCGTCCGGGACTCCAAAAGAGTGTCGAAGCGGTTTCAAACATTCTAAAGCGAGGTGGGTCCAGTGCTAGGAATCTAAGATCGTCGGGGAAGCTCCTAAGGCTAGAACCCTAAATCCTAGGAGGAAAACTAAACCTCGACAAAAACGAGGTCAACAAATTGTCCTCAAACAGGCTGTCAACTAACGCCTCATACACTTTAAAATCATGTCGATAATCACATGCACATAAAGAGTGATATGTTATAATTAGAATGGATATATTGGGACTTACAACTTGATCTTGAAGATCGAGCAGCCTGACAAACATATGTTCTGAACTAATGCATGTTCTTTTGACATTTTAAAACTTGATATTTTATTCACTGAATCGATATAATGTCAACTCGACTGAGCCAACTGAAAATAATAGACTTATTCAATCAGATGCAATCAATAGATGAAAGTTTAACTAATTATATTTTTTATCGGGAGACTCTGACTGTATAGTGTAGGTTATGAATGGGAAGCAGTCACTCTATGATGCATGTTAGAAAATTCATTAAGTTCAATCACTGCGAAAGATAAGATTCACCCAGTAAGGGTGGTGATTTTCCAGGATAGATCCCCCATTATGTGCGATGGTTGAAGACTCAAAGAGAGGATAAAAAAATACAATATGATGCTCTTTTATGCATATGATACCTTTAATCGTTACATTTCTACTTGAATTTTATTTAACTTGCTTAGTAATTAAATGTCATGCAACTGCAACACTAGGGCTGTGAAATGCACATTTTCATTAAGTTTCAAATTTGTTATTTTTGTATTGTGGTTATGAGTTATTTTGAAAAATTAAGTTAAAATTATTTAAATTTGGTAGAAAATTTCTCTCAACCTAAGAGTCTAATGAAGCCAGGCCTAACTAAGCATATAACATAGAAATAAACTTATAAAACACATACAATTTTAGTGCACACACCAATAAAGAATATTACATGCAATAGTGCAAGAAAATAAAACAGACCATCCAAATAAATAATTAAAAGAAAAAGGCCGGTGCAGCTGGGTACCGCGGTACATCTCTCAGAAGAAATGAAAAAAAAATTAGTCGAACTCCTACCAATATACAGCTCGGAGTATCCCCTAGAACTATGGTTGCCCGCCAATTCTTCTCGAACTCCAACTTTTTTTTGCCATCGTCATGGTTCAAGTCCTTGGGACGTTGTCAGGCATCACCGGGTAGCGGTTCTTCCTTGCTTGTCTCATATTTATGGGCCTAACCTAGTTGTATAAAATACATGGTAAAAAAGTCCTATAATACCCTCAAAAACTGACTTAATGCATAAGGACATAAAATAAAACAACCACAGAAGACAAGCATATGGTAACACCCTCAGGCACCAAGCATCCTGTCCTACTTAGCATGCTTATAAAGATGAGCTTCAAAGAAATTAGCTCCAATTTGTCATCCACCTTGATGAGTTTTGGATGCATAAATTGGCTATGCTCATCTTTTTCCTAAGAAGGATTATCTCAAGCACCACCATTATCTACCTCGAAAAATATTGAAGCCTTTACCAAGGTTGATCGTGGGACGATCATTTTTTCCCTGAAGAACTTATGTCATCTAGGTAACCAGTAAGTCGATGAGATTGATCGTGGTATTCTCTAATTTAGTAAAACTAATCTTCAGGCCCTCAGGGATTGGCTTATGTGTAACTCCTTGTGTTGATGCTGGCCCTTCAGCCTTGGGAGGTGTTTAAATTGTGGTTCTGGTCTTAACTATGGTGAATGGCACTTAATTTTGGTCTAGTTAGTATATTACTCTCTACTATCAAAATATAATTCAAATTAACTAAGAACTGTGTCCAACCTTCTCAATAAAAGGGATGATAATAGATTGGTTCTTAGGTTGATTTATGTGATTGAGTGATATAAGGTAAAATTCAATTGGAATGAAATGCTAATCAAATGAGGATCGCAATCCAGCATCCCTAGGACATTGAGCAGGTCAATTTAGAAGATGTGTGTGTTTGTGTGTGTGTGTGTGTGTGTGTGTGTGTGTGTCTATATATATATATATATATATATATATATATATATATATAGTGTTTACTATATATATTAATTGAAAAATATAAAAGATGTCTATCGCGGGAAGCTATGCTAGGGTTTCGCCTCATGGAAAACTCTGGCGTCTACTATGTTGAATCTCGCTTCGTCGTGCTCGAAGAAGGGGTTCGCGCCTCGACTTCATCTGCTTCTGTCGGCTAATTTTTCCTTATTTATTTTGAAAATAAAATTTTAAAATTTAAATTTAATGTAATATGTAAAGTATATTTTTTTTTATTTTGAAAATGGTGATATATTATTTTATTTTTGAAAATAACGAGACCAGATAGATCTCATATCAAACAGTTTAAATAGTTGAGCACGATACCACAAGTGACACATCATCCTAAAAGATGAGCGTACCACTTGTTAGAGAGCTTAACTATCTAAACTTAAAAGCTTATGACTCGATTTTGGTCGCGTATTTTATAGCCGACAAATTCCCTCGTCTAATGCACTGATTAGGCGGGGCTTAGATTAATCGAGTTCCTAATTCGCTATGAGGCGAGCCCTCATAGTTAATTACATCTTAAGCAACCGAAGTCACCTAAGAAAACTCTCGATAAGGATCATGGGTTTCGTCTTCAAGAATATCAACGTTTAGGTTTTCACGATTGGTGGTAGGAAAATCAAAGGGAATGGTTCAATGTGGAACAGTTATTCTCAGAATCCAAAGGTATGAAAAGTAGGAAATGTCGAAGATATCGAAGGAAGCCAGGTGACATTTCAAACTAACTCATGATCGGGCTTTATGTCTTTGAAAGTGAAGTTATGTTTTATGTTTCAATCTCGTAAATTATTTAGATATTTGGGGCTTATGTCCGCACATCATATGCGAATAAATTTCGAAGAATAGGAGGATTTATGTCGTGTCAAACGACTACCTCGGAATCCTAAACGGTTTAGGACTCGTATCGTATGACATACGATCGTACTCGATCCCTAAAAGATAGTGTAAGGGTTTACGTCGTATCAAACGACGACCTCAACGTCCTATAGATATTATTTAAATCTACGAAAACCCGAGCGAAGATCCTTCATTCGTCCTTCCGTCGTCTCGTCTCGAGAAAGAGTAAAGATAGGAGAAAAAGAGAAAATCATGCCTCGAACGGCCTATCCTAAGGGCATATACAAGAAAAATGTGTGTAAAGAAAAGAAAAAACAAACATGCCCTAAAGGGCTATCCTACAGAAGCAAGTACGAGTATGCAACAGAAACGATAATCAAAATAAACTAACCACACCCTAGATGGCCTATCCTAGGGGCAAGCATGAAAGAAAAAGTATAAATGCAGGTAAATGTATATACAAAGTAAAGGAATGCATGCAATAAAGAAAGTAAATGAACTGTACAATAAATAAATGTGTACACGGCCAACTCAGTCGATGCCTCGTAAGCAGTTACAAACAACTATATAATCGAGTTTAGCTATAAACATATAAAATATCAAAGTGGGGAATAAGAATTCTATTTGAGGATAGGCTCAGTCCGTAGACTTCTTTTTTTATCTCGATCCCACGAGCAACCCGAAGTATCGAAGTCCGTATCAATCTCGGATTAAGTCACCGGCAAATCACCCTGGAGTAGTAATCCTAATCCCTACCACTTAACTAGTGAGTGAACCGATTAGTAGTATCCGAATTTTTTTTAGAGTGGAGTATACATTCATCGTAGTATTCGAACTCTTTATCGCGTGTAACATCCGGTACATTGTAGTATTCGTTCCGTGATGTGTAATGTGTGTTAACTCAGTGTATAGTGTGTAGTGTGTATTGGGTAGTGTGTAGTGTATGTGATACTTAATATGTGATGTGTATGTGTGTGTGTGATACTTAATATGTGATGTGTATGTGTAATAACTAGTGCATAGTGTAGCGATGTGTGATGTTTAATATGTAGGGTGTGCATGATAAGTTTGATAATTATATGTGTTGTGTCTGATGCGATGTATTTGATGTGTTGTATGTGTTTGATTTGATATACTGAATGTGTTGTGTATGATGTGCTATGTGTGCTATTTGTGTGTGATATTTAATATGTTGCATGTGTTTGATGTGATATGTGTTTGATGTAACATGTGTGTGAGGTAATATGTGTTGCAAGTATGTGCGTAATGTGATATGTGTTATCGCTATGTGTGCGACATGTGATTTGATGTATCGCGCAGATATACGTTGTCGTGCAGGCGTAGTGTTTATTGTCGTGCAAGTGCGGTGTAGTATCTATTGTTGAAGTATCTGTTATTGTATCAGTATAATGTCTGATATCGTAATATCTGTTTATCGGTTCATGGATTTTTAAAAGTAGGGATTAGAACTACCTAATTTAAAGTGAGATGGGCATCTATTTCTGAGTATTGATTTTTTATTTGTCTCGGCTATAAAACACGATTATTCGAGTGTGCATCATTGCCTGTACCCCGCATGTCCGACTTATGCCTCCACTTTGAAATTTTATATGCTTATCAATAATGAGGCTTTACGAAAAGCTACAATCAACATGTTTCCAATACATCCTTTCAGCTAATTAAAGTAAGGATAGTTATTAAATTTTCAAGACTTGGCCTTATACAAGCCATGCTCATGTCAATTTCCAAATTTCCAAATCTCTGCTTCAATGGGTTAAGGCAAAAAGAAAGGAAGCTCACATTTCAGTTTCAGCATAGAAGGTCCAAAAAGAGACATATTCAAGCTTTAGATCAAGCTAAGTTTAAGGTTTTAATAAAGAAAGTTTCAATAAAAGTTCTTTCAATAAGAACAAATGTAATAAATCATTCTTTCTTTTAACACAACCCATAATTATATAGTTCCAAAGCATATAAGTACATACAAGTGAATCCAGCAATTGAAGCTTTCTCGAGCATTTAAATCCGAAAAAATTATATTCCAGCAAATCAGCTCAAGTGAGTTCCCAGAATTTCAAAAAAAAAACTTCAACTTTCTGCTTTAGCAAACCAAAGCAAACACACCTCCCAAAATTCTGTATTTCAGCTTCTTAAAAAAAATCAGATAATGTTTAAAATGAACTTTTCGAATTTTCAAAAGGATAAGCCTGAAGCTTTCCAAATTAAATATTAAGTACCTAATGAGTTAGAGGGAGATAAATGATGCCAATGAATTATATATATGCCGTTACCAGAGAAACAGAATAGAGGTAATTTTCCATGCATAGCACTCAATTCTTATGCATTCACATTTCCAATTTCTAATGCATAAAGCCAATTCAAATAAGTAAAAAAAAAACTTGCCCATGTGTTCAAATCAGAGAAATCTATTTTAATAAAAAAAAAAACGAAGTTACCATGATTCAGCTCCCATAAACTGAGCAAAAAAAAAAAAATTTCATAAATCCCCAAAAACTTCTGTTTTAGTAGACCAGGAACAGAAGAATAAAATTAAATTAATCTCTTGTAATGCCTTAATTTCAAATATCAAAATCCAGAGAACCGGGTCTCAACAGGCCAGCCCAATACAAAACCACAACAGAAAATTGTTATAGGAGTAGAACCGAGCCAGATCAAGGTTGAAACTCGAGCAGACAAAATGGCCAACACAAGACCATAATTAAACCTTCATAAAAGCTGAAACCAAAACAAGCACAGGACTAAGAATTGAACCCTCACAAGACTGAAAATCGAGCCAAACACAGGTCAAACCCAAACAACCATATGGCTGGAAATCAGTCCAGCTCCAAGCAAAAAAAAAAAAACGACCCCCAAGATCCAACCTAAACTAAAACATAATCAAAATCTGAGCCCAACACTAAATTGGAGCAGCCCCAGCATAAAGCTAAAACCAAAAGCGTCAAAAGAGCCAAAACCGAGCCACATCAAGGTTGAAAACGAACCCAGATTTGAATTAAAACAATCCCCACATAAGGCTAAAACCAGGAGTGTCAAAAGAGCCAAAACCCAACCACAGCAAGGTTGAAGACAAACTCAGCTCCAAATCACAACAGCCACAACATGAGGCTAAAGCACGAGAGAGCCAAAGAAGCCAATCCAAACCATAGCTAAGCTGAGAGCAAATCCGACTTTGAATTAAAACAGGGAATAACAACAAGATTAACGTAAAGCCGAGCCACATAAGGCTAAAATCAATTCCAGCCGCAGTTAAATATAAATCCAACATAAAGCTGAAGCAAGTCTTTCTCAAGAACTCAATTAAGATGAGGCACATATATATATATATATATATTTAAAAAAAAACTTAACTGCCATGTGCTTACAAGCAAGAATGAGCATATAATGAGCATAAAATGGGCACAGGAATTTTCCACAAAGCTTTCTCGACAAACATAAAACCTTTTCAATATCAAAATAAAATCCTCCCCGGTATGTTCTTTGATCAAGAAGAAATAAAAGGAACGGGGAATGAGCTCCATATGCATGTAAAACTAAATAAATCCTTTCATGCTTCATATCAAGCTAAATTAAAGAAAATTTCAATGCCTATGTTAACATGCTTGTAAATGAGATCAACTTTTATCTCAAATTCATGCTCTCAACATATCCAACAAAAGAATAGAAGACCAAGTACGTGTTTCAAATAAGAGCTTCACATAGGACTATAATATGCCTTTTTTTTTCTTTTTCTTTTTTTTTTTTAGAATGAAGTTTAAAGCATTTAAACCCGATCCTTCCATATATTAGCAAGAGAGGCTAGCCTTACCTCAAGCTTCATTTTCAGCATCTTATACTTGTCGATAGTTAAGCTAAACTTCAAGTTATTTTAAATTACAAGCAAGCTTAACATAAAACAGGCTCCTATTTCTTATCTCACCATCTTCTGAAACACTTATATAATTCAAACAGATTGAAGCAATACTGGAGAAGGAAAATTTTTCAAATCATCAAGAAATAAACCTCATACAACCGTCAATGCAAATTCAAAGAAGTTCTCGCAACCGGTGACTCAATTTATATCCGAGTAGAAGAAGATATCACAAAACAGGTATAGGTTTCATGAATTCATAACTAAGGATCATAACCTCTTAATCCTCAATTATCCACCACAAAGCCATGTGAAAGTATTCCATTAAATGATTAAAGGAAGAAGAAAAGAATCAAAGAAGGAGGGGACATTTACCTCTAATGAGTATATGAGAAATTCCGGCCACAAGAAAGACTTTAAATCGTAAGCGGAATGAACTAACGACCCCTTCGGACAGACAAAGAAATGGGAACCCGAGCTCTAAACGACAACGATCGCAGCCACAGAGCTAAATCACAAGCGCAAGAAAATCTCACAAGATGAATCTTCACTCACTCTCTCTAGCACATGAGCCAAGATTTTTCTCAACTCCAAATCCTCTCAGCATAGGAGTATTTATAGGCGACAGAGACGAGAGAATTCGGCCGCTAACGTTATCACGGATGAAGACCGACCGGTGACGAGAACTCTACCACTAGCGGGAGAACCGATCAAAACAAGCCACGGGGAAGGTTACCCGACTTGTTCGGGCGGGAGGGTTCGTTACAAGAACACGACCAGGCGATTACAACCGGAAAAGAATATCGATCGGGGTCGGAGAAGGAAGAGGTGACCGGAAAACCGGTTAGGAAGCTTCTCGAATCCAGCCGCTATCGAAGAAGGAAACAGCGAGGACCGGTTAGGGCACGGGAAAGGAGAGCTACGCGCGCGGGAGAAGAGAGAAAATGAACAGTGCCGCGCCCGTGAACCTTAGAATTAGGGTAAAAAATATATATATATATATATATATTTATCATATAAAAGAAAAAAATAAAATATTTATTTATATTATTATTTTATTTAAAATCGTCAATCTTGCACGCAAATCGAGCCGATTCGAAACCTCATCAAGTTATATGTCTTTCCCGGCTAAAGTCGACGTTCCGGACGCAACGGCGCAGTCCGTTTCGTTATCCGAGGCCGTTCGGACAAGTTCGCCGACGGTCGCGTCAATTTAAATTAAATTTGCGTCACATGGCAAAATAAATTTACTTTGACTCGACCGAGCCACTTATCGAGCAAATTAACGACCGGTCTTCGCCTAAGCGAGAACTATAGCCAAGCATATTGCTCGTGGCAAAAAGTCAAACGTCGCACGCAGTGGGGTCCACCTATGACTTTCAAATCCCTATAGGAACTCGACAAGAGTTTCAATATGTCGGCTTTTAATCGATCCAACTTGGATGTCGAAGATTAAAAACCGTCCATATGAAACTTCGAGGAGCGAGGAAATGGCTCGAATTTCTAAACATAGTGGGTCCCAGTCTAGTCCTCTAAGATAGTCCAAAATAGAAAAATCCTAAGGCTAGATCTTAAGCTAGAAGGAGAAAAGAATGACCTCAAAAATGAGGTCAACAGCTTCGTCCTTCGTCTTGCTTTGTCTATTTTCGTCGTGTTGTTTCGTCCTTCAACGTGCTCGAAGAAGGGTTTGCGCCTCATCGGCTTCGTCTGGTCATTGAAGGATGATTTTTGACGTCTTCCAGACTGAATCACTTGTTCCCTTTCATTGTTTGCGCTTGTAGGGGTTTCCTCTGATCTGTTCCTTGCTGCCTTAATTGTGGGCTTCGACGTTTGCTCTTTCCGACTGTACTCTTCACTGTTCCTAACGCCTCGCCTCCTTCAATTGATGATGGATTCAGACATAACTTATCCTATTGCCCTTGCGGGTGTTCACGCCTCAGGTACTCTTAAATTGTGCTTGTTCCCTCCTTCCTTTGCGCTGGCCGAGGGTGACAAGTTCTGTTACTTAAATAAACCTGGTAGGAAAAATAGAAAACCAGCCATCTTTTTTACTGAAGCCGAATGTAATCAGCTTGCTTCCTGATGTTGTGTGAATTTGGTCGGAAAATTCTTTTATGAACATCCCAAAATAGAGCTTATTCTTAAGGAATTTGAGCTATGTACCTTGTTGGGTAGTGAAAATTTGGGCTTCTAGATGGGCGGGACATCCTTATTCAACGTAACAATGAAGATGATTACACAAGCTTATTTGCTAGAAGATTAGTTTGGATTGATAATGAAGCAATGAAAAGTTTGAAATGAACTGTGGATTTTGACCCACAAACGGAACCACCAACCATACCTGTCTGGATTCGCTTCCCTAGCCTGAAATTTTATCATTTTACTAAAGAAATGTTGCACTCTATTGCCTTAGCCTATGTTAAGCCACTCAAAACGGACATTCCTACTTTTAATCTTTCACGTCTTTTAGAAGCCAGGGTGCTTGTTGAAAGGGACATCACTTTAATTGCTCATGAGGAAATTTGGCTTGGCTCATAACACCAAGGATATTGGCAAATGGTAGTTATTGAGTCTTTCCCTTTGTATTGCTTAAATTGTCGTATATTCAACCACTCTAATTCTCAATGTCACCACCTACACCCCCATCTAAAACCAAAAAAGTAAAATGCTCAGCCAGAGTTAGAGATCCCCCCTCTTCCTAACCTTCTCCATCCTAATCTTCTCCAAGTTAGTGACACTCTTGATCATCACAAGGATATCCCTGACCCCAATAACACTGTGGTAATCATACCATCTAGTCCACTGACCGACGTTGCTGAAGGTTCCACTATCGTCTCGGGCAATATGTCAACTACTCAGCCTCCACACAATGCTCAAGATGTAGGTCCTCTGATTTCTCATGTGGAACCTCTGTTCGTGGGGGCAGATGAGACATTTCATACTTCACTTACCTTAGAACTTATCATTGATGTAACAGTTGGCAATCTCGTGGTGGAGTGTCCTACCCTACGTATGCCCCAGCTTCAACTCCAACATTCTACCCTAAGTGAGTTTTATACTGCGGCCCTACCACCTCATCAGATCGATCAATTTCTTACTGTTAGTCAAGCACAAGGGGCTCATGATGTGCAACAACATACACATGCCCGACTATATTTGGACCAATACACTGATCAGATGAGCCAGTCTTCGAACGAGGAATGACAGGTTTACACATCTAGAAGGATGAAAAAGAATTAAGGCGTACTAGAACTCAGGAACTTAATGGATGGTACATTGGTTGTTTCGAGTAATGACAATAAACTTAACTATTTGTTAGTTGGCTCTCATCCTAAAACCAGAGGCAGGGGTAAGGCTATATTGAGTCGTTCTCAAGCTCCATGAATCTGTGAGTGTTGGCAGACTTTTGGCGTAGAGTTTACATGTCTACATTTTGTTCTTAGTTTTGGGGTATACATGTATTTTTAGGACCTTAGTGTGTGTTGTATACTGGGTTAGTTAAGATTCCACTTTGGATCCTCTCATCCAATCTGTCTGTACCTTTTCTTTTTAATATATTAGCCCTTGAGCTTTTTAATATATATATATATATATATATATATAAATATATATATATATATATATATATTACAAGGAGGGTTTTCATAATGCCCGTATTTCGGCCGAGTTAAATTATGGTGATGTTGGATTGCTTTTTATTCTAGTCATTATAAGGAAAACATATGTTATATTTAAGGTAGGAAAGAGAGTACCAGTCTTTGATAGCCTTCTTTTGAATCCTCGAATCCTCCTCCTTGCAGCTTAATTGTACTCCTTGGATCTCCGCACTCTTGGGTAGGGAGAGAAGGAGAAGTGGTTTGGGTTGCAAGAGAAAATATATAGAGGATCAGCTAGTTCAAGAATGACAGGAGAAATAGTAGTGGACGACTAAAGCTTTTGAGGATGGATTCTTAACAATTTAATGCTTCAAATCATTACAACCATCCTATTTATGATAAAAGGATCAATCTAGAAAAAGGAATAAAAAATACATGATGAATGTCACATATTTAAATATAAACAAAGGAAACATGAAACTAACTAGAAGTAGGAATTAAGTTGAAAGTGGAATTTTGGGATAATGATTGTTGATATGCATATCTGATTTAGGAAATTGTGGATCCGTTATTACACTTGAGAGGGAGAAATTATTCTCCTTTTACTATTCTCGTGTTTTATTTATTTCTTTTTTAGTATAATAATTTAAATTTCTCTCGAATTGTGAAGGTTAGGTATGTTTGTTTGTGTGTGTGTGTGTATTTGTTATTTGGAAATTGAGAGTTTTTTATTATAAATTCTATATGGTATCAGAGCAAGGGAAGAAACCCTAGATCTCTCTTTACCCGACGGAATCTTCCATGTAGCCTGTAAGCCAACCCCGACTCTCTGCTCCTTATTAGATCGTTGTCGCTAGCCACACTTCTGTAGACTTGTGTTCTCTCCTGCAAGCTCTCGTTCCTTTGTTTCTTGTAAGGGCTTGCGACTCCTGCAGTTTTATGCAGAGTCCTCCGTTGCTTTGTTTGTTCCCTATAAGTGCTCGCAGGTCACGTTTTTCAAACAGAGTAGTGCATAAAGATAGGAAGCTTGGAATTTTCTCTCTCAAGTGGAAATAATCAAGTATGTATGATTTTTTTATTTTCATTTTGCAGCGGAGATCACCCTTCTGTGAATACAATGGGGATTGTGACTTTTCTCTCTAGTGGAAATTATCAATTCCACCCGGTTTGGTCCGAATTCTCTCTCTCACTCTTTCTCAAGCTGAAATCATATGTTCTCTGCTGTTGGAATTTTCTTTCTAGTGGAAATCCATGATTCATGCACATCAAAATCGAGTCAGACCCCAACTCTGCTGCGGAAATACTGTCGACGATAGAAAATTTCTTGAGGAAATCCTGTGTCGGCTAAAAACGATTTCTCTACTGAAAATTCTATGTCAGTAACAGACTGTTTCTCTTTCTAGTGAAAATTCTGTGTTGATGATAAACAATTTCTCTCTCAAGTGCAAATTCTGATGATGACCAAATACGACATGAAAGTTGTTTCTTTCTCTTTAGAAGTTGCGTCTGAACCTGAACCTAAGTTGTTTGGTTTTGCAGCATCTGAAGTCTATTCTTGCATAACCAATCAATAACTATGTGACACAAATTTCCTCTAATGGTCTCAATCTATGTTCATGTATATCTTTGGTAAAGCAAAAGATGATCATCTCACTGAAAAAAATTCTACTCCAGAAGTCACTAATCCTAAACATCGAACATGGAAGATTGAAGATCACATGATTATGTCATGGCTTGTTGACTCAATGACCACAAAATTTGGAAAAAACTTCCTCTTGTACAAAATGACAAAAGAAATCAGAGATATCACATGGGAAACTAACTCAAGTGTTGACATCACCTCTAAATT
This sequence comes from Papilionanthe hookeriana x Papilionanthe teres, assembly GCA_022702705.1. Classification (NCBI taxonomy): domain Eukaryota; kingdom Viridiplantae; phylum Streptophyta; class Magnoliopsida; order Asparagales; family Orchidaceae; genus Papilionanthe; species Papilionanthe hookeriana x Papilionanthe teres. The sequence goes on from CM040421.1 coordinate 49,280,364, forward strand.
GTTTGACATTGAAACTAAATTACATGACTCTCGTGAGGGTATATTGAATGTCACTCAATATTTTAATACTCTCTCCAAATATTGATGGCGACTAAATATGTATAAAATATATATATTGAGATTTTGATAAAACTATGTCCTCTTCAAAATCATTATTGAACATAAGAGAACTATCAAATTCCCTCTAGGACTTAACAAGGAATTAGATGAAGTCAGAGGAAGAATCAAAGGAACAAAACCTCTTCCTTCAATTCGTATCGCTTTTGCTGAAGTACGAAGGTATGAGAGCAGGAAGAAACTCATGATGACAGGTAATCCCATTACATTAATTGTTGACAACTCAAATTTATACACTTAGAAATTATCACAGGACAACAAATCAAAGATTAATAAACCGTGGTCTGAACATTGCAAAAAATCTTGGTCATTTAAAGGAGAAGCGATGCAAAATTTATGGAGAACTTATAGATTGGAAGCCTAACAAAGTCAAAGGTGATGGGAAAGATCAAGCAACCAAAACATCAAAGGAAAACAAGCCTCATGAACATAGTTCATCCAACAAGGAACAACTTAAAGCTCTCTTAAGGTTTATGGGATATTATTCTAATTCTTCCACTAGCCTTCTAGCACATCAATGTAGTCTTCTATCTATTATTATTGCTCTCAGCCAGAAGAATCAATATTACATAGTGGATTCTGGAGCTTATGATCACATGATAGGTGATATCATTGTTTTTCAATCATTCCATTCTTGAAAACACCATGTTGCAGTTAGAATCGCAGATGGCTCCCTCTCATCCGTGGAAGGAATTAAACTGTTTTGTATTCTTCAGTTTTCAGAAAGTCGTCCATAAAAAAAAGAAAAAATTATGATCTAAAGGCTAGGGTTGTAAACGACAGCAGCGCCTAAACCTGTATAAATCATCGCACAAATGCACAATAGCCGAACTAAATTTCACAACACTCTCTTATATCGATCTCATTCATAAAAAAATAAAGATATAAATGCAATATGCGAGATTTCGCTGCTACAACCCTACAAAGCTAGGTTCATTCAAAAAATCTAAATAAATCTAAAAGAAATTTAAGATAAGAGGCGAACCCTATGATAGATATGAAATATTAGAGAAAATATACTCAGAGATGACTCCTAGGTAGCCAAACAAGCAACCAATGAACCAAGCAAGAATATCGAGCAACCATGCAAGAATACCGAGCAAACGAGCCAAGAATACCAAGGAGAATAGAAGTAGATATTAGCAGAAGAACATGGACGACAAACCCTAAGCCATTGCGACCGAGAAGAGGAAAAGGGAAAGACAACCGAAACCGAGAAGGTTCGAGAGGCGAATGGGGATTGAGGAGGGTCGGTTAGGGTTTAGTATAAGATATATTATATTATATAACTTATATTATATTATTATATAAATATATAATATTTAATAAGTAATATTAATATATTCTTATAACTAATTTATTATATATTATAATATGATTTCATTTATAAAATATGCTAATTTTTTTAAAATTTAATTAATTATAATTTATAATATTTAATTTTATGAATATTTAATATATATATATATATATTTTTTCGAGCCAATTCGAGCCGAACACGAGCGAACAAACAATTGTTCGTGTTCGGCTCGTTTACATTTCAAGTTTAGAAACTTATTCGTGTTCGGCTCGTTAGGCTTACCGAACGAGCCGAACGCGAGCTGCTTAACGAGCCGAACACGAGCTGTTCGCGAACAACGAGCCGGATTGACAGCCCTAATCATGCTGGACTGGATTGTGAGCAATGCTAAGTATGACCTTATTTTCAGAGACAATTGCAGTAGGATGTAGGCGGGCATACGAAGTTCACAGAGCATAATGCGTAACCAGAAAACTTTACAAAATCTTGTGGCCATGAACCAGAATTCAGCTCCAGCACTGCTCTAGAAACCATAGACTGTTTTTTTACTTTTCCACTTGACAAGATTCCTCATACAAATGAGCAATACCCCGAGGTGAAACTTGGTTATAAACTGATCCAATCCAATTAGCATTTATATACACAGCAATAGATTGAGAGGTGTCACGGGAAAATAGTAAATTTGAGCCTAGTGTACCTTTTAAATAGTTGAGAATCCGATGGATAGCGTGAAGATTGTGCTCATAGGGGTCATGCATGTGTTAGCTCACTATATCAATTGCGTGTAATGTCAGGGCGACTATGGGCGGATTATCTGAGTTTTCCACAAGACACGTACACATCATTGTGAATGTCAGATAATTTTTCATTGAGATCGATATGAATAGCAACAGATTTGGACAACAAAAGGTTGTCCTCTGTCAAGAGATCGATCACATATTTGCTCTGAGACAGGCAAATGCTCCTAGATGACCGAGTCATTTCCATGCCTACGATGTATCAGAGAAATCCTAAGTCCTTCATTTCAAAGGATGTTATAAAAACTGTCTTTTAAGAAATCCAATGTTGGGAGATCGTCACCTGTATGAACAATACCTTTAATATAGACAATAGGGATAGCTACCTGACCGTTGGAGGAATGCCGAAAGAAATAGGTGTGATCCGATTGAGTGTGAGTAAAACCATGGAACACGATCACTTTTATGAACTTGTTGAACTAGGCCTTTGGAGATTGCTTTAGCCCGTAAAGGGACTTCTGTACATGCATACTTATCTGCTGGAGGTAGTAGAGTCAAAGCTGGGAGGGAGAGACATTTACAGTTCTTTTGTAAGCTCTTTATTCAAGAATGCATTCTTGACATCTAGTTGGAATAAAGACCAAATCATATTCACTGCAAGTGACAACGGGACTCGAATAGTATTTAATGTCTCATCATTATCAACACCGTAGGTCTTTGAGTACCTTTTGACATCCAATCATGTTTTGTTGCGTTGAAAAAATTCATTAGAGTTGAACTTGGTGCTGAAAGTCCATCGGGCGCACTACAACTTTCTTACCCCGAGAAAGACCCATGATGTCACGTGTATAGTTCCGCTCAAGGGCATTCATCTCTTCCATTTCTGTCATTTTCCAGAATGGATCTTCATGAGCAACCTCAATAGTAGCATGAATTTGATGGTTCGTCAGGGGGATAGCGAATGCTCTGTAGGTCAGCGATAGATTGTAGAAAGAGACATATTTGGTTGTAGAATAGAGGGAGCATGTCTGATTGCGTACCTTGGAGTACTCACCTCCCCATTCAGTGGAGTGGTCATGTTGAGGATGTCTCCGAGAGTGGAGTTAATGTCCTGTAAGGGAGTAGTGGATTCTAGAGTAGGAGCATTGGGACGGGTGCACTGAGTGTAGACATAGATAGTGGGAGGAGGTGATAGTGTACTACAGAACAGGGGACTCCTCAGTGTAGTAATAATGCAGGGAACATCCATAGGAGTAGGATAAGGGACAGTGTCAGAGAACTCAAGTTTCCCCTCACTTGAGGCCGAGCTAGAAAAATAGGGAACACAATCAAAGAAGAAGACATCGATACTCACATATATTTTGTTGGTGGCAAGATCAAGATACTGATACCCCTTTTGAGTTGCGGAGTACCCCAAGGAAGATAAATTTTATGGATATGGGATCAAGTTTTCTCCGAGTGGGAGAAGTGTTTCGAACAAATGGTCGTGCACCAAAAAATCTTGCGATTTAATGTGAAGAATCGATTTGTAGGGAAGCATCGCATCAGAACGGCCAAGGGGGTTTGAAACTTTTGAATTTTAACCATGAAAGGATAAAATTTTTTATTTAACTAAATATTTCTTTGAGATATTCATAAATATTCAATTATAGTCAATTATAGAATAATAAGATAATCTGAAATAATAAGATATTCTTAATGAGAAAAATATATAAATAAACAATATATATTCTTATGTAATAATTATGTATTTATTTATGAATATATTCTAATATAAATATATCCTAATATATTCGTATTATCTCATTTTTTTCTTTAAATTTATGAAATATGATTTTATGATTTGAATATTATGATTTACTTTATTTTTTACCATCTCCAATTGAATTTGATTTTCATTTAATTTAAAACACAGAGATAGTGTGAGAATTAAAGGGAACTATATTTATGAATAGGTAACAATCAGAATGACATTGTTCCAAAACCGTTTCGCGACATTGGATTAAAACATAATGGTGCGAGCAAAGTCCAGATGACATTTTCTCTTGGCTACCCTATTTTGTTGAGCCGCCGTACACGAGATATGGTGGAGGATGCACTTACCAAGAATTCACCCAAAATAGAGTTAAAAAACTCACAACCATTGTTGGCCCGAAGGGCTTGAATAGGAGTTTTGTACTGAGTTAAAACAAATGTGTAGAAGTTTTGGAATGTGACAACAACTTCTGATTTATCTTTTAAAATGAAGACACATGTCATTCGAGTGTGGTCATCAATCAAGGTTAAGAACCACCGTTTATTAGTGTAGCTAGACGTGAAAAATGAATATGTTTTAGAGATTAATTTCCTGGCAAAACAAATTGAGTTAATTTCTTTAAGCGGCTAGGGTGCAAAATGAATATGTTTTAGAGATTAGAATTTGATTTATAATATACACACTAGTGATTCCACGCAATATAAGATTTTCTTTTAAAACCCCAGTATCGATCTCACGGGAAAAGTGAAAGCTCTGTTTATAGACTTAGTAAAAGTTTACTTAAACTCCATATAATTATCCAGGAAATAAGGTCAAAATTATAAGTGTAAAGTAACTAATACCTACTAATTCTATTTCCAAACTTAAAGTAAATGATAAAATGTTTCAAAACTAGTTATATGTAGAAGAGTTCAAATTAGATGAAAGTCTTTCCCCTTGCAATGAGATCATAATCAGTATAGAAATCAAATGTTTAAAGATTTAAATGTGTTTTTGTGACAAATAGGAGCATGCATATTTTTTACCCTCTTCCGAGTGCATAAAGAATATTGGCTAACCTAGTGTAAGTTCCTAAATCCTTGGTTATGCTGGGTAGGTTCTAGTCCGTCACTCTAGATTACCCACTGGCCTACAATTTTTGGACTAATCTAGCCTTAAGTTTCAAACTTTAGATCAAATTGGTTATGGTTCTAGCCTGTTATTCTAGAATCACCAATTTACAATCATCAAAACTTATTTCTCTATTTATTTGCACTAACCTATGGACTATCTTATCACCCACAATATTGTGATTCTTACCAGTTGAGGAATACATAGCCCTCTTAGGTCATTATGGAGTCACAACAAGTTTTAGCATATCAATTGGTTGGATTGAATGCAAATTAAACATGAAGTAATGAATCATCATAAGTATAAAATAAGAGAATCTTAAACAATTTTAATCTTGCACATGATTATTATTTATTGCAAGGAGGAAAATAAAGAAAACTCCTCAGATTTCATGGGGATAACACAAAAAATATGATTTATTTTAAAATTTACATAGTAAAACAGAACTCAAACAAAAATACAAAGTACTTATCTTAAACTTTTTCCCAAACACATTCTTTGAAGTTCCTTTGATAAATTCTCTACTCTTCTTACAATTCACTCCAAGAGACGCACTCACACAGTCTTATTACCGTCTTCCTCAGCACACACACACTCTTATTACCGTCTTCCTCAGTACACACACACTCTTATTACCGTCTTCCTCAGCGCACACACACACGCACGGCACACACACACTCTCTCTCTTAAAGCTCTATCCACAAAACACCACCACGACAAACAACGACCACCACACAACTCCTTGCATCTCTTGGCTCCTTTTATTATAACTCTCGAAATCCCCAAGTATCACTTCAGATGTTCTTTCAAAATTCGTCCAAATTCAATGCATAATAATCAAAAACTGATTTTGGCGCCTTGGGCGCCTAAGCGCCAACCTTCTAGAAGCCCAATATAATTGTCTGACGCCTAGCTGCCGGATCTTGGCGTCATGGCGTCGGGCTCTTTGTTTCTACGTACGGGGTTTTGTGCTTAGACGCCAGTTCACTTTGTGCTCAGCTGCTCCATTTAGCCTCATTTTGCTCAGTTTTCGCTCATTTTTCTCCAAAAAGCTCTTGTATCTGAAACAAAAAACATGCAAAATACTTTTCTTTAAAGTGCAATATCATTAAAAATTAGCTTAAAATATATATGAAAAATTAGTATATTTTTAGGCGTGTCAGGTTTTTGACAGTCATCGCAAGTGAGGTGACCGCTATGAGGTGGCATGGATGAGGACTGAGCACCTTTTGAGATCAAGGCAGACGATTCATCTGAAGGAGTAGAAGTGCATAGCAATGACAAATCTCCGGCTTTCTTCCCAATGAATCTCGGTGAAAGCTGTGCGAGTGGAAGGAAAATGATCCCGACCAAGAATACAGCTCTGGACTTCGTCAAGGTCTTTGTTAAAGCCAACCAAGAATTGGAACATGCCATCATTTTCTACGATCTTCTGGAAGAGATTTGGAAAGTAGAGTACATATTATTGATAGAATGAGAGGTATTTAAATCTGATTACAATAAACATAATAAAGGAAAAAATAAAACAGAATAAAACAAATAGGAAAGAAATAAAATAGAATAAAACAAATAGGAAATACATAATGAGGGAATAAAAGCTAAAATGAAATAATAACGGGCAGGGATTGTTGCTATAAATCTAATATGTACCATCATCTTTTCTCATCTCTTTGTTTCATGACCCTTGAAATTTGGCTCCCTATCATGCATGGACTGACCCTCCTAAAAATTGTAGCATAAATTTTGTGGCATCTTCTGGAATATTCTTCAGGCATCTTATAAGTACTTTGGACCAATGGAAGCTTCTGAAATTTTATGAAGTATTTTAGAGAACCTCCTGAATCAATTTTCTGGTCATGTTATGAGGCATTTTTCATTGTCCGATGCTGCTAGAGCATGTCATCACTCTGCAGAAAATAACAGTGGGTGATGTTGTGCTATCTCTGCTTAGATGATTCAATTCAAAGCGCTCTTTACAATGTAATGGTGCCTTGCATCATGAACTTACATCTTGATTCGTGAACAACTCTTGTTTAGTTACTGAAATACGATTTGATGATTTGTTTTCATATTTACTCAAAATATTATGCATTATTCATTCTCTTCTATGCAAAGCTGAGACATCAGAATTAAGACTATATTTAAATCAGTAGACATTAGTTTGGTTTGATTAGTTTTAAAGGACTCAGCAATAATTGAGTGCACACAATAACCCATGTGCATTGTACGTTAGCAAATTATTACGTTCTCTTTATTTATTTTTTAGGTTGTATTAATGGAATATCAGCATCACATAATATTTCTTCTGTTTATCTCTACAAAAAGGCTTTCGTCTTCATGGATAAGCTACGAAATAAGGCAATATAGTCCTTTTTTTAACGGGACAAAATTTAATCTTGATAACTTAGACAACTTTGTTAGGACAACAATTTTGTTCAACTTCAAAGAGAGTTGGTATGGACTGCAGGATGATTAAATAGAACGACAATACAAGATCAGAAACTTTTTTTTTTATTTATGACAATTTAAACGTCTTATAGTTTATATCAAATGTCTAGTTATTGTGAACAACTATTTTTCAGCATGATAACTTTTTCTTCATATTGGATATTATCATGTTTCTTAGAAGTGAATACTTATATCCTTTTCTAGTGTATAACTTCAACTTTTTGATATTTTGTTCAGCTCAATCTCTTCTATTCTAAGCACTATCATTGGAGTACATTACGGGCATGTGCTTCTGCATATGAAGGTCTGCTTTAAAATCAAACTTTAAATTGTTTCTCTAAGCTGAAGGAGACTTTAGTTATAGTAATTTCTTGCATTGTTCTCTCTCCTTCCCTAACAGAGTCACCTGGATAGGTTAAAACATTGGGTATTGATCGGTTTTGGGCTTCTCATTCTTGGAATTTTGCTGCATTTTGTGCATGGTGAGATAAAGAACTAGTTGTTTGATATACAATTATATTGCAAACAGTCAAATTTCTTACTTGAACTCCGCTGGCGTGCTAATATCATGCATCTTTTGCAGCCATTCCGCTCAACAAACAACTGTATAGCTTTAGTTATGTTTGCACTACGGCTGGAGCAGCTGGAATTGTGTTTTCTGTATTTTATATATTGGTAATGTCTTTCTAATTATTTAATATCGGTTAAGAATTTGAGTTGAATAATTAAATTTTCTTTATTTTCAAAGTTGTATAACCTTAAATGTGTCTATAGTTATCTTTCTTAAAAATCTTATGATGTCAAATGCAGTTTTAACACATCCTAGTCTTGGGATAAGCTACACCACATTTATATTTTGTTTTTTACTGCCTTGTCTAAATCTGTGGCTGGTGCTGGAATAAAACTACAAGATGGGCGAAGGTCATCTAGTCAAATCCTTCTTAACTGGACCTCAGATATTGGCTAGCCCACCAGGTTTAGGGACCCTCCCTTAGACTCACCGTGTAAGGAAATATATAATTTGAAGTTCAAACTTTCCAATTATACATATGTTTTCTCTCAAATCTAAGGAGGCTGAGAGCCACATCAGGCCCTTCCTAGGTTCACCGCTGTATTTGATAATGTCAAGTCTGCTGATGGTTATTAGAAGATGGGTTCGTTAAACTTGTATGGAATTTATTAGGCTGAATAAGCAACAATAGAGGACCAAAATAGCTCCCAATTATTTCAAAGAGGACAACATGGTACAGACTTCGTAAAAGGTCAATTTAGTCCCCAGAATATTTAAACACAAACCAAAATGATTTTTTGATGGGGTACTACAAGAGCCTACCGGGGCACTATTTTGTTACCTATTTAAACATTCTGGGGACTACATTGGTCATTTTCATAGTATGGGATCATTTTGATTCCCTGCAAATAGTCGTGGGGTATAATTTTATTTTTGGTGCATTTGGTCTAAGGCATGTCATTGCCATTTTATGGTTAATCAACTTGCACAACTGGTCCATGGCATCTGTCCAGTTTCTCTTACGGTTATTATTACAAGTTAATCTGGTGCGTTCATATCTGTATTCTTGGCTATCTTATCATAAGTCTCTTTTAAGTGGGCATAGAGTTCTTTGCTTCAATATTTATCTTATTTTTAGCAGACAAGAATCTATTATATAGAAAAACATTCCCGGTTTTAAACTCTTCATTCCACTGGAGAATCATGAAAACGGAAAGAGTAAATTTAAACCTTTTTTAATATCTTTTTCCTACCATATTTCCTTAGAGAGAACCAGCATTAAGGAAATTATTTGTTTTTTCTTCTGTTTATCTCAGGTTGACATTTTACATCTACGCACATTCTTTATGCCATTAGAGTGGATAGGCATGAATGCCATGCTAGTCTTTGTCGTTGCTGCAGAAGGCATCTTTGAAGGGTTCCTGAATGGGTGGTATTATGAGAGCCCAAACAACACTCTGGTAATTACATCTTCCATTTAAAAATGATACTTTTAGCAATTTTAGGTAAATAAGGTTTATCTTTATTTTATAGGAAGTTTTACTCGCATTACTACTTAATTCGTATGTATTTACATATCTGACACCTAAACTTCAATTTTTACATATATGCCACTGTACCCATGCATGGATAAGTATATTTCATTTGTTAAAGTTAAAATTGTAATATATTTGACATGATATGAACGATTTGAGTGATATAAATGTAAAAAGTAGAGCTTAGTTGTTTAGATATGTAAATACGTCGGAATTGGGTAGTATGCATGTAAATGCCCCTATTTTATATCACCAAAACTTGGTTCACTTTTTTTAATCACATCACACTGAGAAATGCAAATTTTTGCGTATAGGTTTATTGGATTAAGAAGCACATATTTATCGAAGTCTGGCATTCAAGAAGGGTGGGCATTCTCCTTTATGTTATCTTCGCTCAAATCCTATTCTGGGCGCTTGTCTCTGGCATTCTGCACCGTTTGAGGATTTATTGGAAGCTATAATATCTTGTCCTGTTGGCTGAAACTTACAAAATCTTAGCTCCATCCATTTTAAATTAGTTTGCAGTAATTGGATGTATCATAATGTTTATATGTGGTCTTTGTATTCATAATATATCTTCTAAAAGATGATTTTTAGTGTAATGATGCTGTGGGCATACTAAACAGGTAGTTTATTTTTCCCCTTTTCGCTTGATTAGTTAGACTACATTTCTTTTGGCATTTAAGGCTGTTAAAATCGCGAGAAATATTTATGTACGGAGTACGCACACAATTTTGTGTACTTACTCCCCAAAATAACCTCTCACCTGTTTATTAGGGGGGTTGTTGAGAGGTTATTGGGATATTAATAACCTACAAATACCTTTCGCGGTTCTGCTTTCCTATTTTTTGGTGTTATCGTGGGGTTTGTGAGTTTATTTGGGGTATTAACTCCAATAACACCAACATAACCCCTAATATCCTCCGAATAACATTCGTATGCATGCAGAACTGCGTGCGATGTTAAGTAAATATTTCTCCAAAACCGCTGGTATTAAACCTTCTAACGCCACTTTGTCTGTCCAAGGAGATTTTGGTCGTCTAAGGCTGCTTTTGTCTTGATTAATCAACATTGTTTTTGTACAAACCGAAATTCCTTTGTTTTATATACGTGCATATATCTTGATACATTTGTGTGCTGCACTTTTATGAATTTTAGTGCACCTTTAAATGCACTTCCATGATGCCCCGACATGAGCTTCGATGCATCAAAAGATTATTCATGAAACCAAAACTTATCTTAAAAGAATTTAAATTGGTCAAGCTTGTTTACATGTGAAGTAGCTGCATACTTCTCAAGACCTTAGCATAAATCTCAAGGCATTTTCACATTCTTCAAGGCGATGAAATTAGATTAAAGATAACTTTGAGAATTGTGCGAGCCCTATAAATCATCTAAATTTGGAATGCTTGCATAAATCTCTTGTTGTTAAAAAATATGCAACATTTCAATTTGAACATCTTTATTTTTGCCTTTTGTCCGCTCTTACATTTGTGTTAGAGACCTGATGGCGAGAAGGAGACATTAAGATTTAATTATGCATTTAGTCCATTACCTTTTTTTTCATTTAATCAATATGTTAGATATTGAGCGTTCAATAAATTCTTATCTACACCAGTAAGCAATGTTTGGTTTCATTATAATCATGCTCATATTACATTTTCTTTTTCTAACATTTTCCGATGTAGGATAGTTAAAAAAGATCATCATCTACGAATAGCTCAGGTTTGGCTCGCTATAAAGCTCGAATTTGATTCGCTTAATAAGCTCACAAGATGAACACAAACAAAAAATCCAAGCTTGATTTATAAACTAGTCGAACACAAACATAGCGTTGTTTGATCATGTTCAACATATTTTATCTTGAGATAATTAAATAAATAAAATTTTAAAATTTTAGTATTTTGTTATATGGTGCGGTTGTACCTGCAGAGTAAGCGGGTACATAACAACGAAAATGAAACCTAGTGTTACTTTACTTGTTTGAGTATGAAATCAAAGCTATCTAATTAAATGAATGATTATGGCTCGAGTGAAGAATCCTTAAAGCCTTTATTTCAAACGGAAGCCTTAGTCCTTGGCCGTAATCTTTGTTTTGAGTTATTATGAGTGCATGAAGGGATGACAAGCCTTCCTTTTTGGTTTTGGGGCTTTCAATGTATCTATGGTATTTTCTATCATTTCCTCTTATCTAAAGATTATTAGCACCTCAATCTCTCCCAAGGTCATTAGACTACTTTTCCTTCTCATATCTGCATGATTTCTTTCCATTCTAGTTATGGTGATGCTCATAAACACTTTTTTTAGTTAAATGTGTTGCTTCTCTATAGTCTTTTAATTATGTTGTCCTCTTTTAGAAGATTGGTTTTATATTCATGAATCCCTAGCTGTTTACCATAGCCCTTGTTGTGTTGTTTGTTTTATTTATTGTTATGTTGTTTTTTTTCTCTCTTTTATGGTAAACAAGTGGTTGTTTATTACGCTTACCTTGTTTATGTTGTCGATTGAAGCCTGTTGGTAAAGCCTTAGATATTTTTTGCCTCTTGTTTAGGCTTTCATCATTTCAATTTGATGGTAAATAAGTATATGTTTAAACAAATGTTTGTTTGTGGATTAGCAAATGTATGTTGTAACTTGTAAAATTTTATTTCTATGGAGTTATAGTTTAGGGTTTTATTTATGGATTATGCAAATGTATCTTGATATCTATGTTTGTAATTTTGTTAAAAATACTTAATTTTGATCGGTTAAAGATGTTGTATGCTAGCTTTATTTATGTTGTGTTTATTAATGATAGTTTAGCTTGTTGATATTTGTTTGTTATATTGAGATCATTTTGAGATGATTAGATTATTTAGATGTTTATTTTTTTAAGTGGGTTACCAATTTCATGTTGTTGTTATATATCAAATGTGCATTATATTTCTATATTATTTTATATAATTTGTCATTTTTTTGCTTTTTCTTGATATTTGTATGTTTATGTAGGATAAAAATAATTAGAAATTTGGGGAGTTAAGTTGCAACCTGAGATGTAGAAGAGCTACTTGGAGAGCAAATGATCAACCTAGGGTGCAAAGAGCAAAGGACTGTTAAAAGTCTCATGCCCACGTCCGACTGTTAAGAGCATGGGTGTTGGGTCCAGAAAGTCTGGAGACTAGATGCCATTGTTGTGTATCTTAACGCCCTAATGATGAATGCACCCAAGTGCATCTATTTAAAGAAACTGACGCCTAGGATCTAGTCATGTGCTCCCATATGCCCGGATCAAGAGCACTAAGTACCTAGGTAGTGTCTTTGAGGCGCACAGGCACTCGTATGCACCTGATTCGTTTCTTCGCATTGTTTAAAGGCAGGAAGGATAAAAAGGAACATAACATAGGCTCAGTTTAAAATTTTCTCCTTCATTTGTTGCCTTCACACTCGTCTCTAGTGCTCTAAGTGTGTGAAGTAGAGAGAGAAATTCAAAAGGTTGTGTGAGAAGAGTCATGCGGTGTTGTAATTCAGTGTATGTGATTTGATCGTGAAGAGAATGAAAGAAGATCCATTGGGAGCATTGCACTTACTCGATTCTTTCATTCTAACTTATGTATTTACTATGTTTAATTAAATAAAATGTTGACTTATGTGATATAAAGCATGAGTAGCAGGTAGAATCCTTATTTCTTATATGAATTGGTTGTCTAAGAATTGTGTTTAATGTGTATAATGTGATTCAATTGAAATTGCAAAGAGATGGTAGGTTAATCTTTTGTACTTAATTGACTTTCAAAATGGCCAATTATTATGTTGAAATATTTTTTGATCTGGTTGTGTGGGAGCATGCTCGTGGAATAAATTAGATTAACTTACATTGTCTTGAGACAATATGGATATTGTTTGTTGGTTAGTGCAATCATGTAGAGAAATACAGGATCCTAGGATAATCACTTGATTTAGTAAACCTATTTTATTTCCAAACCTTCATAGCCGCTTGGGAGGGGATAATGAGAACTTTTGTTTCTAGTTGTCACCCATATTTTGATCACATTGTTAAATAGAAATTTCTAAATCCAATTCAACGGGGAATCTTTCGCTAAATAGAAAAAGTAACATAGGTTTTTATTTTTACAATATTTTTTTTTGCAAAAATTAGGAGTATAAAATTTAAAAAGACACCAACCATTTGAACAATTCATGCTAGACTGAAAACTAGTAGACTAAAGTTTTTTATGATCTGGATAGTTAACTAGTTTTTTGTGAGATCGATACGCGGACTCATAATTTGAATATTACTTAATTGACACACATACTTGTGTGATTGCCAATGCTTCACAATATTTCAAAAGCATCAAGTGTTTGGCGCCATTTCCAATGAATGACATTAAATTTATATTTTTAGGAAGATTTTAGTTGAACAGCTTTGGGTTTATACTTGACCTTGTTGTGACGAGTTTTATATTGTGTTTCTTTGTTATTTTGTGTTATATATAAAAATTCAAAAATATCGTGCTCTTGTTTTTATGTTCCGCATGTATTCATATTTTATAACATTTTTGTGACTCTGTGTTGAATTTCCTTTATGATTTATGCATGTGCAGTTGTTTAGCTTTATGTTATGAGTACTTAATTTTTTATGCTTTGATTAATCTATTAGTTTATGATCAATAGTTAGTCCTAAATTTGTATGTGTAGATCGCATTCTATTGAACTACTTTCTTATGATCCTGAACTTGGAGAAACAGTTTAAAAATTTAAAAAAAAAACCCTAAAATATTTATAAAAAACTATGAGCAATGACAGACTTACCTTAGGAAGAAAATATCACGCTCATACCTATTATCATTCATAGACCACTTAAAGAGTAATCAATCTTTTGTTAGAAGAAAATCATTTGAGTATCAACAACCCTATCGTAGAAGCCACATCGTTTGAACTTAAACCTGATATAATTCAAATGATAGAAAATAACCAGTTTTTTTGGATTACCAATGGATGACTAACCTTCACATCCCTAGTTTTCTTGAATTTCCTTCCACTTTCAGGTATAACAATATCTCTAATGACACTAATATACTAATGATATTCCCTTTTCACTTGAGTATAAAACCAAGATGTGAATAAACTTCTTAGCAATACAATCAATCACTAGCTTGAATGATCTAGCCCAAAAGTTCCTAGCTAAATATTTTTCCTCATCTATGACTATCAAACATAGAAATGTAATCACATCCTTTACCCAGTCAGATGGCGAGTCGAACAATGAAGCTTGAGAATGATTTAAAAAAATACTTATGAAATGTATCACACTCTACCAGATTGACTTATAATTCAGATAATTTATAATAAGCTAGTTGATCTTTAAGATTAATAATAAAAATTGCAGTTGGGGTCACTAATGTCAAAGTCATTTGATAAGACATATTCACTAATTGAGGAAAGGACTACCAATAATTTTAATGGCATTCAGAGAGAGTAAATTTTAGGAATGTAGCTAGTGTGCATGACACATTGTTATCAATCATAACTTCACAAGCAGCTAAAACATTCAGAAAGTTAGATAATTCGGGTTTGAATTTTGCACCATGATCAATTGTAATAGAAGAAAATGCTTATGGATAACTAGTTAATCCCAGTGTTGTTCTTATGGATCCTTAAATGTCATAGGAAACATATTCAACAACCTATATTCTAAAACATACAACTCATGCTGGAAGAATCACCCAAAATTTAACTGTAATAATAATAACCAAAGACAAAACCAACAATGGAATAATAGCCAACCTAACTTTGTATGTAATTAGAATAATTAGGGTAGTGGCAACCCAAGACTAGCTCACTTCTAATTCTAATTTAAAGGAAAAATATTGACCTCATTTTTGGTGATGTTTATCTCTCTGTGGAGCATAGGGTCTAGTCATAAGTTTCCCTTCTTAACTCTCTAGAGGCCTAGTATTGACCCACACCAATTAGAAAGAAATTCGAACTAGTCTCAAGTGTGCGGTCTCAAATTCTCAATATTTTGTTGAGTCGATTAAGAACAACTCATTGAAACTCATGGTGGGTTCACTTATAGAAGGGAAATGTCCTGAGGAGACCATTTAGACTTAAGAATTCAAAGCTTTGAAACATCACACACATACATACCCAATACACACATATTATAATTCACACCACACATACGTTATAATTCACTTAATTCACAATTCAAATTATCAAATCATAATTGCTCTTAATTAAAATCCTAATTAAATTCAAACTACCCATAAAAAGAAGAAGAATATAAATAACCAAATAAAAAAATAATAAAATAATAAATCATTATATATATATATATAGTAATAATAATAATATAAAAAATAAAAAATAAAAAATAAATGTAATAAATAATAATAATAATAATAATAATAATAATAATATAATAAATCATAAAAATACATATACATATATATTAGTAGTAATAAGAATAATAATAAAGATATATAATAATAATATATAATATTATATATATATATATATATATATATATATATATATATATATATATATATATACACACACCCTACGACTACAGATCATATTTCAGAACCCTCTCTCCTTGAGAGGGGGGAGGGAGGGGGGATGTGGCTTCTGCTCCTCTTTCTCATCCAGCTCTCCACCCACTTACGGAGGACACACATTTTCAGGGGGAGGAGGTGGCTCCTACTGCCGCGGTTATCACTAATGTCTCTCCTCTCGGCGCAGAAGAGCCTATTGAGAGAGATGGAACTAAAGTTCCTAATACACAACCTAACCTTTTATTTTAAAATAAAAAACAAAAGAAATATATATATAATGATGATAATAATAATATTTATATACAAATACATAACATACATATAATAATACATATATAATACATAACATACATACATAATGCATATATACACACAATAACATACATATGCATATACGTATGCAAAGAATTAATAATAAATAATGATAACGATAATAAACATATATAAATAATAATAATAATAATAACTATAATAAGTGATAATAATAATAGGAACAACAATAAATAAATTTAATAAAATGATGGCATATATAAACATACATAAACAATAATAAATGATGGTGATAATAATAATAATAATAATAATAATAATAAATAATAATCATAATAATAATAATCCCTTTTGGATTTACGAGAATTTCTTGGAGGAGGTAGCCTATAGTCACTAACAAGAATTCTTCGGTCCAAGCAAGCCTAACTGCTTGTTTAGACTAAACAAATTCAAAACTAACAGTGATGTCGAGACGATTAACCCTTGGGATCTTGACCGGCGTCACTTAACATAATTGAAATATCCACCTTTTTTAATCATAACAATAATGAACATCGAATTAAACACACTTCACAAAATTATAACAAGAACCTAAGATAGGCCGACCCAAGGCATGGTCTCCTTCTTCTCTTTTCTTTTCATAGAACAAGGCAGCGACAATCAATTTTCCAAAGTCGATCAAGACAAAACCTGAAGCGAATGATAAACTTCAACTAACTTTCATAGATTTAAACAACATAAACCCTTTGGACTTCAAGGTTGTTCGTCTGACACGACATAAATCCTCACACAATCTTTTAGGTTTTCGCAATATTGTATGTCATGCAATATAAGCTCTAACTCTTTTTTATGATTTTAAGGTCCCTCATTCGGTAAGGCATAAATTCTCGTATCTTCCTAAGCTATTTGCGTTGATCGTATGTCGTGCAACTAAGTCCTAGATTTAAAATAAAATAACATGAGTAAACGTTAAAAACCATTCCAAAATGTAAAGCATAATAGTATGATAGTTTGGGAAGTCATTAGGGTTCCCCTTAGAATCTATAACATCCCCATACTTTTGGCTCATTTGGTTTCCAAAATAATTTTCCACATCGAGTCATTCCCACTTGATTTTTTATGATAAATCATGAAAAATAAACTTTAAATTTTTTAAAACGAAACTCCTATATTAATCGAGAGTTTTCTTAAGTGACTCTGGTCGCTTAAGATATAATTAACAATAGGTGTTTGTGCCTATAGGAGAATTAGTAACCCAAATAATCTAAACTCTGTCTAAACTTCAGGTTAGGTAAGGGAACGATCTGTTGAAATTTTCTCAGACCAAATAAATATCATAATTTTTTTAGTTAGAATAATTGAGCATATTATC
This sequence comes from Papilionanthe hookeriana x Papilionanthe teres, assembly GCA_022702705.1. Classification (NCBI taxonomy): domain Eukaryota; kingdom Viridiplantae; phylum Streptophyta; class Magnoliopsida; order Asparagales; family Orchidaceae; genus Papilionanthe; species Papilionanthe hookeriana x Papilionanthe teres. The sequence continues at coordinate 49,298,056 of CM040421.1, forward strand.
AAGTAATATTCTCATCTTTTGAGATGAAGTATCACTTGTAACATCGCGTTCAGTTATTCAAATTGTTAAATCTATGAGATTTGTTTGGTCTAATTTTTCAAAATAAAAACTCTCTTTTCAAAGTCAAAATTAAATTATTTTCATAAGAAATAAATTAGAAACCGAACAAAAAAACAATCATTGGAAGAAGTAATATTGAACATGAGGATTCAAATACAAAGTCATGATGCAACTATTAGGAAAATCAAAACATAACTTTGGTAAACAATTAACTCAATGATCCAGACACCAAATAGAAGTTGCATAACAATACAAAGGTGAATCCAAAAGACTAGATTATGGAGCACTACAATCCACAAAGACTTATGAGTGTGAAGGTGCCTGAGGAGTATAGAGTGGAAAAGCCTTGAACAGAGGAGTCTGAGTCTAAGCCTGATTGATCTATATAAAAACTTATCCTAGAGTTTGGAAAAACACTTTCATCACCTCATATATAAAATGAGTGACCACAACCATATTTTCCTAAGAGGTTGATTAAACAAAAATTGGACCAACAAAACTTTGAATTTTTAGAAATATTTAATAAGCTTATTATTAACATTCCATTTACTGAATCACTTGAACAAATGCCCACTTAGAGAAAATTTTTTAAGGCGTTTTTGAATAAGAAATGTAAAATTTCAAATTTCAAAATTCTAGCATTGGCTAAAAATTATATTTCTATAACTCAAAGAAAACACTCATAAAAATTGAAATATCTAGGTAGATTTATCATTTATGCACTATAGGAGCCCACTTTATTGGAAAGGTGTTACGTGACTCCAGAGCTAAAATAAATCTATGATTTTTTTAGTGTTTGAAAGGCTATGATTAAGAAAGCTTTAACCTACTGATCACTGAAAAATTTATTAAGAAATTCATACCTATTTTTGATGAAATTGCACTTTAAAGAAAGGTATTTTCTTTATTTTGTTGCAGGAATGGAGAATTTAGGTGATAAAAGCAAAAATCATAAAAAGGAGCGGATTTGGAGCAAAAAGGAAGAAAATAATGCAATTTGTGCTGAGTTGCCGACGGCGAGATCGAGCCCGCCGACGGCGAGGGTACGAGGAAGAAATTCTGAAGGATTTATAACTGTCTCGCTGACAGCGAGCCCGAGCCCGCCGACAGCGAGATAGCGCGGTTCGAAGACCTTCTAGAAGCCTCGCCGACAGTGAGGTAGTTCGTCGCCGACGGCGAGGTAGTTCAAATGGCGCAGATACATTGAACCTGGACACTTTTTGAAGGGATGCTTACACACCTCTTGGTCCTTTGCTCACCTCTATATATAGAGGCCGAAATTCAGCTTGTGTGTGTGTTATAAGTTTGTGTTATAAGTGTGTGTGTGTGTGTGTGTGTTATAAGGGTGTGTTATAAGGGTGTGTTCTAAGTGTGTGTCAATTTGTGTCTTAAGAGTCTTTTATTTATGTGTGTGAGCAGTCTTTAGAGTCTTAATTAGTGTAATTAGTGAGTCTTTAGTGAGTTAGTGAGTTTTTAGTGAGTCTTGATTGACTTGGAAGGAAGAGTCAAAAGAATCATGAGGAGTCCGCTGGGATAAATCGAGATAAGTATTTGTATTTATTGTTTTTAACTTTAAATGAAATTCATGCTTAGTTTAGTTCCTATGCATTCCGAGTAGTTTATTAGTCTTTCTCCTCGTTATGAAATTAAGTGACTTGATGAACTTAAAACGAAGTACTTTTATATATATTAATAAATTGTGATAATTTTTACTTAAAACTTAATTTACTTTCAACTGGCCATTTGATTTGTTAAAATATGTTGAATATCAACTATAGTAAAAATTACATCGGATATTCGGGGAATTCAAAAGCCTTGGAAGGAAGGTGCAAATAAATAGGAAATAATATCAGCAGGCGTAGAATTGAGCATTTTAGTGTGACGGATTAAAATATTCGATTCGGTTCCATTGTTTGAGAGTCGAAGTGTAGATGTTAGCCCTCGGGCGAGGGAATGTGGGAGCTTCGAAGTGGCGGTCGGTATCCTCCTACTTCAGCTGCAGATTCGATAATCAAACATAAGATTAGTCAATATTCTTTACACTCAGGCAAAGGGTAAAGAATAAGAATGCTCCTATTTGTCACAATACCTTAAAATTATCTATTTAAATTCATCAATCACTTAAATTTCTAAACAAGGGGAAAGATACTTTTTCTGAATAGTTAAGACTTATTTCCTGCACTTTCAATACGTATTAATTTTCTACTTAGTTAAGTTACCTAATTAAAATACTTAGTTTACTTTATTGCGCTTAAATTTAGAATTTCAAATTTTCGTATACTATTTTAAAATTATTATTATTATTATTTTAAAATTAGTTGTTATTTAATTTTCTATTTCCCCGTGGGATCGATAACCAGGACTCCACTAGAGTCCCGTATTACTTGATACGATACGCATACTTGCGTAAGCATCCACAACATAAACAATTACAATTCTATACATATAATATAGTGGAGTCAAGTTTTTGGCGTCGTTGCAATTAAATTAAAAATATCATAATATAAAATTGTGGGTCAAGTTTTTGGCGCCGTTGCTTGGGAAAGTAAGAAAAATTTACTAGAGTAACGTACCTATTTTAAAATAATCATAATAAATAAATTAATATCTATTCTAAAATTGTATGCGCAAATTTGGAAACGAAAATTTAATACCTTACGATTCTGAATTAGAGCTTAAAATTAAAAGAATTAGAAAACAAAAGAAACAAATTATAAATTTAAGACAAATGGCGAATATTCCTGAAATTCAAAATATGAACCAACAAAGACCATTAAGAGATTATGCCAACCCTACATCGGATGAAATTCATTTAACTATTCAAAACCCCGATGTAGCTGCTAATTCATTTGAACTTAAACCCGCAATTATCCAAATGGTACAAAACAATCAATTTAGTGGTTCACTCTATCGAAGATCCTAACTTACATCTTGCTAGTTTTCTAGAACTTCGTGCTACTTTTAAATATCAAGGAGTATCCGACGATGCTATAAGACTTAGACTTTTTCCTTTTTCATTAAGGGATAAGGCTAAAATGTGGTTGAATTCGTTAAGCACTCGGATCTATTAAAAATTGGGGAGAATTATCACAAAAATTTCTATCCAAATATTTTCCACCATCTAAAACTCGCTAAGTTTAGAAATGATATAACTTCTTTTTGTCGGCTAGATGGAGAATCAATATATGAAGCTTCGGGAGAGATTTAAGGAACTTCTTAGGAAATACCCACATCATGCGCTACCGTATCGGTCGATTATTCAAACCTTTTATAATGGATTAAGTAGGATCTTTAAGATCAATCATCGATGCTCGTCATTGGAGGTTCATTAATGTCTAAATCATTTGATGAAGCTTATGCACTAATCGAAGAAATGACAATAAATAATTTCCAATGGCTCATCGATAGAGTAAATCCGAAAAGATAGCCGGCATTCATTAAAAAGATGCAATATCTATGTTATCTTCTCAAATTGCTGTTATATCTAAGAAATTAGATCATTTTGGAATGAACTACTCTCCTACTTTAGAAGAAAACTCATCTGGACAAATCATAGAATCGCAATCTAATTATGAAACTTTAAATGCTATTAATAATAGAACTAATAACCCTTATTCAAACTATTATAATCCTAGTTGGAAAACTCATCCAAATTTTAATTGGAATAACACATCTAATCAACAATGGATGAATCAACCTAATCAAGCAAATCCAAACTATAAACCTAATTACCCACTCTGGATTTAATAACAATAACCCTCAATTCAAAGATAAGAAATTATCTATGGATGAATTAATATTGAATATGGGTCATCAACTACAAAATCAAGGAAATCAACTACAAATTCAAGGAAATCAATTACAAATTCAAGGAACATCTATTAAAAATATCGAAACTCAACTCGGACATATTGCTACTCGCGCTAAATAATAGAATACTCGGAACTTTTCCTAGTAATGTGGAAATAAATCCTAAAGATCAAGGAAAAGAACAAATTAAAGCAATACAACTAAGGAGTGGAAAAGAATTAGAACCTCAAATTCAAAAAGAACTTGAAAGCCAAAAAGAGGAAGTGGAAATTGAAAAGGAAACACTTCAACAAGATTCAAAAACATCCTTTAATACCTATGAAAATTTCTGTTGAAAAACCTCCACCACCATTTCCTCAACGACTAGCTCAACATAAAAAAGATAAACAATTTGCTAAATTCCTTGAAATATTAAAGAAATTAACAATCAATATACCTTTTGTCGAAGCTTTAGATCGTATGCCAAATTATGTAAAATTTATGAAAGATATTCTAAATAAGAAAAGAAAATTCACCGATAATGAAACAAGTCGCACTTAGTGAAGAGTGTAGTGCTATTATTCGAAGAAGCTTCCTGAAAAATTGAAAGATCCTGGTAGTTTCACTATACCTCGCGCTATAGGAGAAAAATTTTATGGAAAAGCTTTGTGTGACTTAGGAGCAAGCATCAATCTAATGCCTCTATCGATTTTTAAAAGATTAGGATTAGGAAAAATTACACCTACTTCGATAACCCTTCAATTAGCTGATCGTTCGGTTACCTATCCTAAGGGAGTTATTGAAGATGTGTTAGTAAAAGTGGATAAATTTATCTTCTCGCTAGATTTTATCGTTTTAGATATGGAGGAAGATAAAGAAATTCCTATCATTTTAGGAAGACCATTTTTAGCTACTCGGAAAAGCTATGATTGATGTTCATAAAGGAGAATTAACTATGAGAGTAAATGACCAAAAAGTTACATTTAATATTGCGAAATCAATGAAATATCCTCGCGCTTAGAAAAAGATGATGAATGTTTTCGGATGGAAATACTTGAACATTTACAACAAGAACATTTTAAGGAATATTACGAAGATAAATTAGAAAAAGAAAACACTGAATTAATTGAAGATAATAATTAAGAACTAGATTATATTCGGGAAAGATTTGAATTTTTGGATAATACCGAAAACACCGACAAGAATATAGTTCCATCAATTATTAAACCTCCCGAACTTGAGCTAAAAATATTACATGATCATTCGAAATATGCTTATTTAGGTAATTCTTCAACTTTACCAGCTTATTATTTCATCCGCATTAAACGAATCTCAAGAACAAAAACTTTTAGAAACTTTAAAAAAATATAAGAAAACTTTTGGTTGGACTTTAAGCAGATATTAAAGGAATTAGTCCTTCAATCCGTATGCATGAATTATTTTAGATGATGAACATAAACCTAAAGCAGATCCCCAAAGGAGATTAAACCCGATAATGAAAGAAGTAGTTAAGAAAGAAATTTTAAAATGGTTAGATAATGGCATTATATATCCTATTTCGACAAGTGCTTCAGGTAAGCCCAATTCATCGTGTTCCTAAGAAGGGAGGAGTGACCAGTCATCGCCAATGAAAATAACGATCTTATTCCTATAAGACAAGTTACCTGGTTGGCGTATATGTATTGATTATAGGAAATTAAATACCGCCACCAGAAAGATCACTTCCCTTTACCATTTCTGCACCGGATGTTAGATAGATTAATTGGACACAAGTATTTTTGTTTTCTAGATGGATACACCGGTTATCATCAAATACAAATTGCTCCCGAGGATCAAGAGAAAACTACATTTACTAGTCCTTATGGAACTTTCGCATTTCGAAGAATGCCTTTTGGATTATGTAATGCACCAAGAACATTCCGTAGATGTATGATGTCTATATTTAGTAAGTTAATTGACAATGGAATAGAAGTATTTATGGATGATTTCTCCGTATTTTGAACATCATTCGACACATGCTTAACTCATCTTGAAAAAGTATTAGAAATATGTGAGAAAACAAATTTAGTTCTAAATTGGGAGAAATGTCAATTTATGGTTGCGGGCGGCATTGTATTAGGGCATAAAATTTCGGAAAAGGCATGGAAGTGGACTCCGCAAAAATTCGAGTTATAGCTAAATTACCACCTCCAACTACGGTAAAAGGGGTAAGAAGTTTTCTTGGACATGCTCGGATTCTACAGTACGCTATATAAAAGATTTTTCAAAAATTACTAAACCTCTATGCCAACTTCTCGAAAAGGACAAGAAATTTGAATTTACAATCGAATGCCCGAATGCTTTTGAACTCTTAAAAGAAAAATTAATTACAACACCTATAATAGTTTCACCTAACCTGGAGAAACCATTTGAGCTTATGTGTGATGCTAGTGATTATGCTCGTAGGAGCGATTCTTGGCAAAGATATGAAAAGATTTTTAAAGTTATATACTATGCTAAGTAAAACTCTAAATGATGCCGAAATAAATTATACGATTCATGAAAGAGAATTATTAGCGGTAGTATATGGTTTTAATAAATTTAGACCTTATCCGATTGGAACAAAATGTATCGTGCATACCGATCATTCTCGCTATCAAATATTTAATGCAAAAGAAAGATTCCAAACCAAGATTAATTAGATGGATGCTATTAATGCAAGAATTCGATTTTGAGATCGTTAATAAGAAAGGAACCGATAATCAAATTGCGGATCATTTATCAAGATTAGAAAATCATGAATTATCCGATATTGAAAATGAAATTATATACAGCTTTTCACCGTGAACAACTATATAATATCAATGAGTGGAAAATACCATGGTATGCCTGATATAGTAAACTATATAGTTAGTAATATTTTACCACCTATGCTAACTTTGCAAAAACGAAAAAATTCATCCATGATACGAAAACCTATTTTTGGGATGAACCATATTTATATAAGCAATGTAAGGATTTAATTATTAGAAGATGCGTACCTTATGAAGAAAGCTGAACCAATTATTCAAAAATGTCATGATTCGGATTTTGGAGGACATTTTGGGATCGATAAAGCTCGCTTATAAGATTCTACAATCTGGATTTTACCGGCCTACTCTATTTAGAGATGTATACGGATATATTAAAACTTGCGATAAATCTCAAAGAGTAGGAAATATATCTAGAAGAAACGAAATGCCTACGAATTTTATATTAGAAGTTGAAATGTTTGATGTTTGGGGATTAGATTTTATGGGACCTTTTATTCCTTCATTTGGAAACTCATATATATTAGTAGTCGTTGATTATGTTTCCAAATGGATTGAGGCACACGCTTTACCTAGGTGTGATGCTAAGAGTGTTTCAAAATTTCGATGAAAAATATTTTTACTTAGATTTGGAATGCCGAGAGTGATTATCACCGACGGAGGAACTCATTTTAGAAATAAATACATTCACAAACTAGTAAAAAAATACAATATTACTCATAAGATATCCACTCGCTTATCATCCACGTACTCAGCGGATTAATCGAAGTATCTAATCGTGAGATTAAACGTATTTTAGAAAAATCCGTAAACCCAAATAGGTTAGATTGGTCTATTAGATTAGACAATCGCATTATGGGCTTATAGAATCGCTTATAAAACTCCGATTGGAATGACTCCTACAGAGCTTATATATGGAAAAACATGCCACTTACCAAGTTGAATTAAAACATAAAGCATATCGGGCGATTAAAGAATTTAATTATAATATGAAGGAAGTCTGGTGAGAAAAGATTGCTCGCAATTAAATGAATTAGAAGAATTAAGAAGTGAATCATATGATAATGATCGGATTTATAAAGAAAAGATGAAATTATGGCATGATCGGAAGATTAATCGGAGAAATTTTGAACCGGGACGGGAAGTTTTGTTATATAATACTAGATTGAAATTATTTCCGAAAAATTGAAGTCTCGATGGTTAGGACCTTTCACCATAACTCAAATATTTTCATACGGAACTATAGAAATCGAAGATCCAAAAGCTGGACATAAATTTAAAGTTAATGAACATAGATTAAAACCATATTTCGAAGGTATAAGACCTAACTATAAAGAGGTTTTAATGCTTAGTCGACTTCGATTAATAATTGAAATTAGGTCGGGCCGACGACGTTAAACCAAGCGCTTTATGGGAGGCAACCCATATTAGTTATCTATTTTTATTGTATCTTAATAGTTAATCTATATTATTGAAACTTTACTACTCAATTATTATTAAGAATCATCACATATTTGAACCATTATGATGAGAAAAGAAATTATTCGATTTAGAGTGAAATTGGACATTATTTTGGAATCTCGCCGACGGCGAGGTCGATACTCACCGACAGCGAGGTTCGCGCCTAAATTAAATTCAGTTTTTATAACTGAGTCGCCGACGGCGAGAAACTTCTCGCCGACAGCGAGGAAGTTATAAAGATGAGTTATTTATAATTTGAATGTCGATTTGGACGGTTTCAACACCAATTCCTTTGTGAAAACCCATTCTTAAATCATTCTAGATCTGCCTTCTTCACTAGAATTCATTCCATTCACCATAATGGCCTCCAAATTCTTAGATTCCTCTAATTCTGGAGTATTTAACCGGAGGAAATTTGTGAGTGCGGAAGCGCAGCGGATCTTCAACAAGGTTTTGGTAAAGAAAAGAGTTATCAAGGAACGGGGATTTGTCAATCGAGGATTAGAGAATTCCATTACGAAGATAGAAGAAACGATCGCGCAATGGCACTAGGAGATATTTTGTTACACTACGTCTGCTGTTGTTATTCCAGTTGTGAAAGAGTTCTACTCTAATTTACATGCGATCAACAATGGGAATGTCTACGTCCGAGGAAGATGGGTGACGTTTACTCCATCAAGAGTAAATGAATTATTCTCTATAGAAAACACCCCGGTATGTCACTATTCAAATTTTGTGCCTTCTCGATATAATATGAATGAGATATTTCGATATCCGATCGATGAACCGGAAGATTGGGAAATGCGTGAAGACGGGTATGTTAGTTTCTCTGCATCACTTTTGAATCCTATCTCAAAGCACTGTCACTTTTTCATCTCATCTAAATTGTTACCTACTATAAGGGTAAACAAGGTTTCGAAGGAATGCGCTATATTGAATTATCGTATTCAAAATGGATTGCCTATTGATGTTGGATCAATAATTGTTAAGTCTACATTGGGTTTAATTGTGCATGGGTCGGTTCACTGACTAGGACACCCATCTACTATTTTTGCATTATGCAGTCAGTACAGGTTTCTTATGAAGCTTGGGAAAAGGTTCTGTTACCTTGGAAGCCGCTTGATCCTACAGATATGTTCCCTACTTTGGACAATAATGATGAAATTACATTTATCTCTGATAGAGCTTCACAGAATAATCCTATAGCAAGGCCTATTTCAGATAAAACGGAGTTACTTATGAAGAAAATTAAAGGAATGGAGAAAGAACTGCAGAAAGTGAGAGATTCAATCGACAATATATCTGATTTATTTGATCACATTGATCTGGAGGATGAAGGAACACTTTGATCATTCCGGACACTCGGAAGCTAGCTTTCTTTATTTACTGAGACAGAAGGGTTGGATCACTGAAGAATCTGCTTCGGAGTTTCCATTCAGGCCTTTCTATAACTTATTTGTGCATCATCGTTATATCGGAAATATCAGAGAAGATGAAGATTCTGACATTGAAGAGTAGTAGTAAAGATTTCCATAGTATGTTTGTATTTATGTTATTTGATTTGATTTAGATTTTATTATGTGTGGAGTGATGATTCGAATATCTCAAACTTAATCGAGATATGCGTCATAGTTTTGTATCAGCATTTAGTGTGTCGTGGATTGGTTTGCGATGCTGATTAGTAGTAAGGATTGGAGAATTGAAGTTTGATTATAGAGTTTAAAGTTATGTTAGTACATCTCATGGATTTCAACATTAAAGTTAATTTGTTGTGTTGTGTGAATTTGTTTGTGTATAAGTAGCTAATCTTCATATTAAATTAATAAATGATGAGATCAGAAATACAATTTAAGGCAAATCAAGGACGAAAATTAGTGACGAATTTCGGAAATTAAATTTTTTGGAATCTCGCCGACGGCGAGAAAATCCCGCCGACAGTCGAGATCGATCTCGCCGACAATGCAAGGTTAGAGCAAAAATTTCTCGCCGACAGCGGATTTTTCCTAAGAGTTTTTGGTTCCGAAAAATATTAGCTCGCCGACGACGAGAAAAATCTCGCTGACAGCGAGGTCGCGAAAAACACTTTAATTGACCGGACAAAAACACTATTCATCATCCCCAACCTCTCATTTTCGCAAAAACTACCCTAGGGCTCACGAAATTTCGGATTTAGAGGCGATTTCATCACTAAAAAACACCGGATTTCATCTTCTCTTGGTAAGTGCTTCACTCATATGCAAAATTTTTTGATTTTCACCATGTATTTTCTCCACATTGAAAAATTTTAAAAAATCCTAAATGTGGAAGAATTACTCGGTAGAAATCCATAAAATTTGTTTTAATTTGATCTTAGATGTTGTAGGAAGCCTCCTTGGTAATATTAGGAAGTTTAGTGACGATTTTTGTGAATTTCATAGATCGATCGAAAAATGTCTCCGCGACAGAAAAGACGAGTAGATTACGATACTGACCGATTTGTCAATGCACGAGCACAAAATCGGTATTTTCAAAACATTCAAGCAAGAAAGTGCATTGCGAATCGAGTTTTTAAGAATCCGGGAGGCGAAGTTGAGCGGATCATTAAAGAACGAGGTTGGGAGAATCTCTGCTACATCACCGATAGAGACTGTTGTGGAAGTAGTAAAGGAATTTTATTCTAAATCGATCTGTTGTAGAGGACGCACCAGTAAAGGTACGTGGATTTATGGTTGACTTCAGCGCTGCTAGAATTAACTCCTTCTATGAAGTTCGGGACGGTCCAAATGAGTACGAAACATTTGGAACTATGCCGGAACCTCTAGAAGATGTGATAAATTTTCTTACTGACGAGACTGGAGTTTGGAAGATAAAGCAGCGGGAAAGAGTGAATTTTTCTCTTTCTAAGTTAAATGCAAATTCTAAAGCATGGCACTATTTTATTTGTTCTACTTTGTTACCTACATATCACCACAGTGATGTAACAAGGGATAGAGCAGCTTCGAATTTCGTATTCGGAACAATAGAGTATAAACATTGGAAGTGTCATCTATAGAAATATCTTAGCCACTATTGGAAATGAAAGTGGAGGGGATTGGGACATCCTGGGTTGATTTATGCAATCCGCCAACTCTGCGGAGTTGAGGCGAGCAGATGATGAGGAGTGGATAGAACCCATGAACCCACTCACGGCCGCCAATATTAAGAAATATGAGTCTCATGAATGGTGGAGATCAGGAGTGAGAAGTTATTTCACTCAGTCAAGTAGAGATATACCCTCTACTAGCTATGAACCTCCTAAGCCTACCACCCCTACCCTACAAGATCTGATGAATGAGCTGACACTGCATAGGAGGAGTTTTGAGCAGTTTGGAGAGACAATGGGGAGAAGATTTGATCATTTTGATCAAAAGGATCGATAATCTGGAGAGGAGACATGATTATGATAGTGAGTACGGAGACATTCGGAGTACGAGATAGCATATCATGAAGTCGAACGTCGCTACAGGAGTGGAGATTTAGATGTCATCTTTCCGGAATGCCCTGGTATACTCGCGTATCATCCTCGCTCGGTCTTCTCGACTCTGCAGATCAAGGAGGGGATGACAATATAGTTTGGGACTTCAATATAGAAGATTAGGACTTTATTTATTTTGTTTGTTTGATGTTAAGTTATTTTGGAAACTTTTTATATGTTTTTAATATTCAGTACTTTATGTTGTGAGACATTGGATGTTTGTTAGATTATTTGCTTGAATTGTTATAGTAGTTTAGTTTTTGTTTTTGTGTTAGTTAATTGCATTTGTTTTTATGTTAAATAGGATGTTAGTTTTCTTTAGTATGTTTTTATTTTATTTTGTATTGTTTTAAGTTGTAAAATTGTTAATGTGTTAGTTAAATTGTTTTAATATGTTAGTAATTCATATGTGTAGTGTAGAGTTAATTTTAATTGTTGTATTTAATACTTATCTCAGATTTTATCCCTGCATTTTCTTTAAATTGTTATATATATATGGAAAATACTAACAAGTACGAGGTTCAATGAAAAATGAAAAAGCTCGCAAAAATTTCAAAGAAAAAGAAATACCTAAACTTCAAAGGTATGATTTATTTACTTTCCCTTTTTCATTATTTAGAGTAGATATAAAAATTTAAGTTTGGGGGGAGTAAAATACAAATTTAGTTATTAACTTGTTCTCAATTTCTATTTTCAAATTATTATAAAATGATTTTTATAGCAAATTTTTCAATTTAATTAATATGAATTATTTTATTTAATTATTATAACAGGTTAAATGAAATATTTCTAGTGCTTTAATTAATTAAATAGAATAAAATATTTGGTTAAAGGGAATAAGAATATAAGTAAACTATTTTTAGTAAGGAAAACTATATTCTAAAATTAAAATTTTTAAGTATTCAAGTGAAAAAGAAAAGATTGAAAATCAATGAAGTAAAAACTATGAAGTATATATAAGCTAAGAAATATTTCTAAGTTTCAAATTTAGGAAGATGAAAATGAAGTTCAAAATTATTAACGAGCTCTCCAGTATACGATAATCCTCATTAAAAAAAAAAGAAAAAGAAAAAGAAAAGAAAAAGAAAAAGAAAAATGAGGAGAAGCTTGAGGAGATGTCTTATCAAAAATCGGCTTCATTCGAATTAACCTAAAGGGAAAAACTTAGATATTTCCAAACTTATGTTTATGGATTAGAATTTTACCTAATAGTGTTTTCTTGAATTTCTTATCATATGAATATCTTAAGTAGTTATTCTTTTAAATATAGCTATTCCGAAATGAATAGTAAGTTGAAGTCTTAGACTCGATAACTAAATAATTTATTTCTATAAGATTAATTAAATTACATGAATTATTTTTATTTAACTTTATTATGATATTAATTAATCTAATTCGTAGTTTATTTAAATTGAAAAATCTTATTATAGAACTCATTATTTTTATGTAAGTACTAAAATTACTTGAGGACAAGTAATAAGTAAGTTTGGGGATTTTGATCACCGAAAAATTTATTAAGAAATTCATACCTATTTTTGATGAAATTGCACTTTAAAGAAAGGTATTTTCTTTATTTTGTTGCGTAGAATGGAGAATTTAGGTGATAAAAGCAAAAGTCATAAAAAGGAGCGGATTTGGAGCAAAAAATGAAGAAAATAATGCAATTTAGTCCTGAGTCGCCGACGGCGAGATCGAGCTCGCCGACGAGCGAGGTACGAGGAAGAAATTCTGAAGGATTTATAATCGTCTCGCCGACAGCCGAGCCCGAGCCCGCCGACAACGAGATAGCCGCGGTTCGAAGACCTTCTAGAGCCTCGCCGACAATCGAGGTAGTTCGTCGTCGACGGCGAGGTAGTTCAAATGGCGCAGATACATTGAACCTGGACACTTTTTGAAGGGATGCTTACACATCTCTTGGTCCTTTGCTCACCTCTATATATAGAGGCCGAAATTCAGCTTGTGTGTGTGTTATAAGTGTGTGTTATAAGTGTGTGTGTGTGTGTGTGTGTGTTATAAGTGTGTGTTATAAGGGTGTGTTATAAGGGTGTGTTCTAAGTGTGTGTCAATTTGTGTCTTAAGAGTCTTTTATTTATGTGTGTGAGCAGTCTTTAGAGTCTTAATTAGTGTAATTAGTGAGTCTTTAGTGAGTTAGTGAGTTTTTAGTGAGTCTTCATTGTACTTGGAAGGAAGAGTCAAAGGAACTGCGAGGAGTCTCGCTTGGGATAAATCGAGATAAGTATTTGTATTTATTGTTTTTAACTTTAAATGAAATCCATGCTTAGTTTAGTTCCTATGCATTCCGAGTAGTTTATTAGTCTTTCTCCTCGTTATGAAATTAAGTGACTCGATGAACTTAAAACGAAGTACTTTTATATATATTAATAAATTGTGATAATTTTTACTTAAAACTTAATTTACTTTCAAACCGGCCATTTGATTTGTTAAAATATGTCGAATATCAACTATAAGTAAAAATTACATCTGGATATTCGGGGAATTCAAAAACCTTGGAAGGAAGGTGCAAATAAATAGGGAAATAATATCATCGGGCGTAGAATCGAGCATTTTAGTGTGACGTACTAAAATATTCAATTCGGTTCTATTGTTTGAGAGCCGAAGTGTAGATGTTAGCCCTCGGGCGAGGGGAATGTGGGAGCTGCGAGTGGCAGTCGGTATCCTCCCGACTTAGCCGCAGATTCGATAATCAAACATAGGATTAGTCAATATTCTTTACACTCGACCAAAGGGTAAAGAATAGGAATGCTTCTTATTTGTCACAATACCTTAAAATTATCTATTTAAATTCATCAATCACTTAAATTTCTAAACAAGGGAAAATATACTTTTTCCGAATAGTTAAGACTTATTTAGCAATTAGTTTAATTTCCTCGCACTTTCAATACGTATTAATTTTCTACTTAGTTAAGTTACCTAATTAAAATACTTAGTTTACTTTATTGCGCTTAAATTTAGAATTCCAAATTTTCGTATACTATTTTAAAATTATTATTATTATTATTTTAAAATTAGTTGTTATTTAATTTTCTATTTCCTCGTGGGATCGATAACCGAGACTCCACTAGAGCCCCGTATTACTTCGATACGATACGTATACTTGCGTAACATCCACAACATAAACAATTACAATTCTATACATATAATATAGCGGGGTCAAGTTTTTGGCGTCGTTGCAATTAAATTAAAAATATCATAATATAAAATTGTGGGTCACCTACCATTGTGACCCTTCAATTAGAGACCATTCTTTAACATTTTTAAAGGGTGTTATAGAAAACATCTTATTGAATGTAGAAAAATGTATATTCAATGATGATTTCATTGTTTTACATATGAAGGAATATGCTAAGATCCATATTATTTTGGCGGATTTTTTCTTATAACCAGTAGGGTGGATATTGAATCACAAAAATAGAAGCCATCTATTAGCGTGCAAAATGATTAAGTTCATAGGGATTATTTCATAATGGTTCTTGATTGATCAAATCTCGGGGTAGAAGGGTAGCCGAAGTTCCCATCGAAACTGGTATCAATAGAAAATCATATCTTTACCAAAATCATTGGTCGCTTTAGCTTCCGGCTCCACAGCCTCGAGTGTTAAATTCAAATTATACACGCAAGTTGTTATGAAAAAACGACGACAATAAAGCAAAAATTGGAACGAGAAAAATACACCAGAAAAAGGCGACACACAAATTTACGTGGTTCGGCAAATTGCCTACGTCCACGGAGCTGCAGAGGATTTTATTAGTTTGAGGAATTACACCGTCGACCACGTCGACTTACAAGAAAGAACTTTCACTCTCTCTCTCTCTCCTTCTCTCTCTCACTCTTTGCCCGAGAGCTACACCGAGAAAGAAAACCGAAGGGAGTAGCAACCTTCACGCCAAAATCAAATTTCTTCACCTCTTATCTCATCGTTTCACGCATCAAGCATAGCCTACAAAGAATTCTCTTTCTGCTATATATAATGGATGGTGGCAGGACCCTCCTTTTGGAAACAAGAGAGCTGGGATGGTAGGACATTGATTTAGGAAAGGGAGAGATACGCATTTAATTTAATTCCATCATGAATTAAATGATGCCTTGATTAAGGAATTAATCAAGTAATTAAAGAAAATCCAATTAATTGTTTTCTTTTCTCTTATGCGATAAACTTGGAAGGAGGCACTCCCAAAATAAGTAAAGCAAAGAAAGAATTTAATTTACTCAAATTAAATTCGAATGGACCGAGCTCCACAACTCAACAATTCTCCCACTCGAGACTGGGGCACTGGGTGTACCATTCACTGACTATATCGTCATTTTCCTCAACATGATATCCTCCACCTCTGCAACTCAAAGTCCTTGTCTTCACCCTAGAAGACCAACTGAAGTCGAGCACAACTTCAGTTTTTCAAGAGTAACACTCTTAGTTAACATGTCAGCAGGGTTTTTGCTTCCACAAATTTTCTCAAGTAGCAACTGTCCGTCATCCAACAATGACCGTATGAAGTGGTACTTGATCTGAATATGCTTGGTCCTGGACTGAAATGCTGGATTCCTGGCAAGAAATATAGCACTCTGACTATCACTGTAGAGAGTGCCCTTCTGAACCTCCTTACCCAATTCTTCCAAGAAGCTCTGTAGCCATATCATCTCCTTTGCAGCCTCTGATATCTGCTATGTACTCGCTTCCGTAGTAGACAACGAACCGTCTTCTGCGATTGGAGCACCATGATATCTGCGGTGCCACCAAAAGTATAAATATAGCCTGTAGTGCTCCTTCTGGTATTAATGTCTCCAGCTAGATCAGCATCAACATAGCCACGTACCTCCAGGCTCTTTCCTGAGAAACACAAGCAGGTTTCTGAAGAGCCTCTTAGGTATCTGAAGATCCACTTCACAGCCTTCCCAATGTTCCTTTCCTGGATTACTCATGTATCTGCTCACAACTCCCACCGCATGAGCAATATCTGGTCTAGTGCAGACCATAAAATACATAAGTGAACCAATAGATGAAACGTAAGAAACCTTACTCATGTAGTCTCGTTCCTCATCTGACGTGGGTGATCGGCTCTTGCTGAGTCTGAAATGACTGCCCAAAGGTGTGCCAACTGGTTTGGCCTTGTCCATATTGAACCTGTTAAGCACCTTTTTCACATATTCAGCTTGTGAAAGTCATAACTTACCTTTGACTCTGTCTCTGATAATTTTCATGCTAAGGATTTGCTTTGCCTCTCCCAAATCCTTCATTGCAAAGTGTTTTGACATCTGCTTCTTCATATTATTGATCTCATCAATGCTAGCTCCTACAATAAGCATATCATCCACATACAACAATAGGATGATATATGAATTGTCAAAATATTTGTCATAACAACAATGATCTGCCTGACATCTGTTGTACCCTGCATTGAGCATAAATTTATCAAACTTCTTGTACCACTGTCTAGGAGCTTGCTTCAGGCCATACAAGCTCTTTTTCAATCTACAAACTGGGTCTTCCTTTCCCTGTACCATGAACCTTTCAGGTTGGTGCATGTAGATGTCTTCTTCAAGGTCTCCATGAAGAAAAGCTGTCTTCACATCTAACTGCTCAAGGAAGAGATTTTCAGTAGCCACCATAGACAGTACCATTCTGATGGTTGTAAGCTTCACCACAGGAGAGAAAATCTCGGAATAATCAATAACATGCTTCTGCTGAAAAACTTTAACAATAAATCTTGCCTTGTACCTTTTACTGCCATCATGTTTAGTCTTTACCCGATACACCCACTTGTTGTGTAAAGCCTTCTTCCCTGGTGGAAGATCTGTTAGCTCCCAAGTCTGATTTTCTAGTAGAGAATCCATCTCCTCCTTCATGGCTAGCTCCCACTTGCTCGAATTTTCATCTTGCAAGGTTTCTTCATAACTCTGAGGTTCTCCACCATCTGTCAGCAGAATGTAGTTTAAAGTAGGAGAATACCTCTGTGGAGAACGTCTGGCCCTTTCTGACCTGCGAACAGTAGTTGGAGTAGTGAATGACTCTGAACCTGATTGCGGAACAATGGGAATGGGTGCCCCGGACCCACTCTCGTCGTCATTCAAGTCTTGATCATGACCTGTGACCTCTGGTAGATCATCAAACTTTACGAACTCTGATTCCTGAGGAGCTGCTTTAGAATTTGTACTAGCTTGTCTTTGTACATCATCTTCTCATTGAAGATCACGTTCCTGCTCCTTATGATCTTCCGATCCTGATCATCCCGTAAACGATACCCAAATGCATCATCTCCATGCTCAATGAAGTAACACTTCTTCGACTTAGCCTTAAGCTTACTTCGAGCATCTAGATTAATAAGAACATATGAAAGACAACTAAAAGTCTTAAGGTGAGAAAATTTGACCTCTTTACCGCTCCAGACTTCCTCAGGTAATTCACAGTCTAATGGAACAGATGGGCCCCTATTGATCAAATAGACTGCAGTCTCGACCGCATCCGCCGTAAAGTTGGTGGTAGTCTGGCGTGCAATCTCATGCTTCTAGCCCTCTCATTGATGGTCATGTTCATGCGCTCTGAAACACCATTTTGCTGTGGTGTCCCTGGAATGGTCTTCTCCATTCTGATGCCCTGAGCTGCACAGTACTCCTCGAACCCACCATCGATGTACTCACCACCATTGTCAGATCTCAAACATTTTAGTTTTAGATCGTCTCTGTCTCAACCATGGCCTTCCAAGTTTTGAACACGTAAAATACATCCGATTTGTGCTTCAGAAAATAAACCCATACCTTTCTGCTGTGGTCATCTATGAATGTGACGTAGTAGCGAGAGCCTCCAAGAGATGCCACTGGGGAAGGTCCCCACACATCGGTGTGTACAAGTTCTAATTTTCCTGCCTTTAACGTTCTGCCACCTTTCAGGAAACTGACCTTCTTCTGCTTCCCCATGATGCAACTTTCACACATGCAAAGATCAACTGACTTCAGTTCTGGCAGCTTGCCTCTGGACTGAAGCTCTTTCATGCCTCTCAGACTCATGTGTCCCAGCCTGCAATGCCACATGTCTGTTGTGCTCTCTGCAATTGTAGTATCAACATTGTTAATTAAACCAGTAGTCATATACAACGCACCAGTTTTCTCACCTCGAGCCAGTACCAGTGCTCTTTTAGTTACCTTCCAGGTGTTATTCGAGAATACTACTGTATGCCCTCCTTCATATAGCTGCCCAACAAAAATTAAATTTTTCTTCAGCTCAGGAATATGTCTGACCTTTTGCAAGATCCATTTGCTTTTGTTAGGGAGTGCAATTTCAACATCTCTCATCCCCACTACGTTCAAAGCTGCTCCATCAGCGAGGTACACCTTCCCAAAGTCACCTGCAACATAGTTTTGCATTAACTCCCGGTGGGAATATGTATGAAAAGACGCCCCTGAATCTAGTATCCAGTCGTCAACGGAGCTGTGAACTGCAAGCAACAACGCATCCTGAACTTCTTCAGTTACCGCATTAGCACCGATGTTCTCCGTCTTTTGAGAACTTCTGCAGTTCTTCTTTTGTGGCCATTTTTGCCACAGTTCCAACAGGTTGCTTGTTGACCAGACTTTGATTTGCTTTTGCCTATGTGCTTTGATTTTGACCTTCCTCTGTTTGAGTTCCTGTCATGTGATCTCCCTCTGGAATCAACATTCGGTCGTCGAACTCGAACCCGATGTCTCGCCGAATCTTTCCCGCACACCTCCTCGACCAAAATTAAATCACGAATATCATTATATTTTAGCTTAGATTTACCTGCAGAATTGTCGACCGCCATCCTCATAGCTTCCCAGCTATTTGGCAATGAAGCCAATAATATCAGCGCCCGTATCTCATCATCAAATTCAATTTCGACAGACGACAATTGATTTGTGATGGTATTGAAGTCATTCAGATGTTGTACAACGAAAGTACCTTCGACCATCTTTAAATTGAATAACTTTTTCATCAGATGCACCTTGTTATTTGCCTACGGCTTTTCGTACATACCTGACAAAGCCGCCATGAGATCCGCAGTGGTCCTCTCTTTGATAACGTTGTGTGCAACTGATCTCGACAGGGTCAATCGAATAACCCCCAGAACCTGTCGATCCAACAGATTCCAATCAGCTTCGTCCATCTTCTCCGGTCGCTGTCCCAGTAATGGAATATGAAGTTTTTTCCCATAGAAGTAGTCCTCTATCTGCATCCGCCAATAACCAAAATCTGTGCCGTCGAATTTCTCGATCCATGAAATCTTCACTTCGTCTCCAGTCATCGTTCTTCTTCAAATCCGAACCGGGGCTCTGATACCAGTTGTTATGAAAAAACGACGACAATAAAGTAAAAATTGGAACGAGAAAAATACACCAGAAAAAGGCGACACACAAATTTACGTGGTTCGGCAAATTACCTACGTCCACGGAGCTACAGAGGATTTTATTAGTTTGAGGAATTACACCGTTGACCACGTCGACTTACAAGAAAGAACTCTCTCTCTCTCTCTCTCCTTCTCTCTCTCACTCTTTGCCCGAGAGCTACACCGAGAAAGAAAACCGGAGGGAGTAGCAACCTTCACGCCAAAATCAAATTTCTTCACCTCCTATCTCATCGTTTCACGCATCAAGCATAGCCTACAAAGAATTCTCTTTTTGCTATATAAAATGGATGGTGGCAGGACCCTCCTTTTGGAAACAAGAGAGCTGGGATGGTAGGACATTGATTTAGGAAAGGGAGAGATACGCATTTAATTTAATTCCATCATGAATTAAATGATGCCTTGATTAAGGAATTAATCAAGTAATTAAAGAAAATCCAATTAATTGTTTCCTTTTCTCTTATGCAGTAAACTTGGAAAGAGGCACTCCCAAAAATAGGCAAAACAAAGAAAGAATTTAATTTACTCAAATTAAATTCAAATATTTGCCAATTCAGTGGACCGGGCTCCACAACTCAACAATGTCTTTAAGCAACTCCACGTCAAAGGACGAAACACCAGGCTTCTAATTCACTGACATCAAGCCAAAGAGCTAAGAGGAGTATTTGAAAGCCATGCAAATCAATGAAAAACGAAACGACCCAAGAGTAGAGACAAGAAAAAAATTGGGGGATGGGAAAAGATAATTTGTAAAGCCCAATTTTTTTTTTTACCCTAGATCTGTATATATAAGGCACTTAGAGAAGTTGAAACATCACAAAGCCATACCTTGAACTCCAAAAATTCACATCAAATCAACACATTATTTGAGAAAATAAAAGAATAAATTAGATTTCAAAAACTCACAAAATAATTATTTATTTATTTATTCAAGATAAATAAAATATTATACACTGTGTTCTTCAGCCGCCTTAAGTGATACTAACCACGACTAATTAAAATTTGGTACAGGGTTCGTCGCGCCCCATACCCCGACGGACTTAATTCTCTCACTGCTCTCCTTCTCAACCTGAACTAGGAGAATTGAATAGGTCATCCGGACGTCTGCTAGTTCCATCCCGAGATTCGTCATGTCCACCTGGAGGGTCTCCAACTCTACAATCTGTTCCTGGAGAAAAGAGTTCATTGTCCCGATCATGCGACGAGCCTGTGACATTGGCAAAACCAACCGCTTGTCAATGTCCCACTTAACATCCTCATGAGGACCAGTTAAATGATGAACCACACCTCTTCCTCCATAGGCTAGAGCAGACGGTCCCTCGGCCGCATCCGGAGCCGAAAAATGGACAAATTCCATTATTGATGAGTTGTTGATCTGGATAGTCTCATCTGTAGAAGTAATCAAGTGTTCAATAAAACATCGATAAATCTACTCTATCAAAGAGGATCAATTTTCCTCATATTAAGTGTTTCATGAGTACAGAAAATAATTTAGTTAGCATGATTACCGGAAATAAATCAATGACATTAATTGCCCTGATATGGAACAATAACATTAATTACCCCGATATGCATTAATCTCCATGATATGGTGTAATTAACGTTGATTCTATATGTTGATATCTAGGCTTAATTTGTGCCCTTAATTTACTTTCTTTCCTACTCTAAATCTTAGAATTCTTGTATAAATACCACCCTTCATTTTACTATTGAGAATCAAGTGAAGAAATACAAAATTATGTTTTGTTATTATGGTATCAGAGTCAAATTTTTGCCCTAACCACCGATAATCGTTGGAGGACCGTCAAGTCTCCCTTCCCGCCGGCCTTCTTGTCGAACGGGAATAGAGGAACCATTTCTTTGCCTTGATTCTCGCTCGTCTGCTCGTCATCTCATTATTATGGTATCAGAGTCAAATTTAATTTGTCTCAACAGAGCCGCAGTGACTCCTACCTTTGATATGTTATCAAAGCTATTCTTCTGATCTTTTTGTCTCTTTTGAATTTCTTGGCTCGGTTCAAGTTTCTTCCCTATCCGACGAGATCTCGACTTTAGATATGTTTCTTTGGCGAGATCTTGGCTTCAGTGGTATTTCTCCGGCAAGATCTTGGTTTCGGTGAGATCTTGGCTTTAGTTGTGTTTCTCTGGTGAGATCTTGGCTTCAGTTGTGTTTCTCTAGCGAGATCATGACTTCGACACTCTTGGCTTCAGTACTCTTGTCTTCGATACTCTTGTCTTCGACACTCACGGCTTCGACATTCTCGACTTTGACACTCACGGCTTCGACACTCTCAACTTCGGCACTCTCGGCTTCGACACTCTCGGCTTCGGCATTTCAGGCTTCGGCACTCTCGGCTTCGGCATTCTCGACTTCGACACTCCAGGCTTCGGCACCCTCGACTTCGACACTCCAGGATTTAGCACTCTCGGCTTCAACACTCTCGGCTTTGGCACTCCAGGCTTCCGCACCATCGGCTTTGGCAATCCAAGCTTCAGCACTCTCAACTTCGGCACTCCAGGCTTCCGCACCATTGGCTTCAGCAATCCAGGTTTCAGCACTCTCGGCTTCGGCATTCCAGGCTTCAACACTCTCGGCTTCAGCAGTCTCAACTTCAACACTTAAGGCTCGAGGATTTTTTTTTCTTCGACTTTGGATTCCTCTCCCTAATTCTTGTCTCCTCGGTTAACCAAGCAGCTGATATCTTCACCAAAATGGATTCTCTAATACGTTTTCAAGATCTGCTTAGCAAACTCATGATGACATCCACTATACCATCACGAGTTTGAGGGAGGTGTTAGCATGATTACCGGAAATAAATCAATGACATTAATTGCCCTGATATGAATCAATAGCATTAATTACCCAGATTTACATTAATCATCCTGATATGGTGTAATAATATTAATTGCCCTGATATTGTGTAATTAATGCTAATTTTATATGCTGATGTCTAGGCTTAATTTCTATTCTTAATTTATTTTCTTTCCTATTCTAAATCTTAAAATTCTTGAATAAATACCACCCTTCATTGTACTATTGAGAATCAAGTGAAGAAATACAAAATTCTGTTTTTTTATTACTAAGGATCAATTCATTTTAGACGATATTGTATGTGAAAAGCTCTCACCATGAAGCAACTAACTGCTCTCCTGACTAGTCCTGGCAACTGGTGGGAAGGAAGCGAGCTCCCTACGTGATAGGTTCTGGGTCTCAGCAACCACTTAGACAGGTTGTTGGGTTGGCTGTTCAGAGATTGGAGTTGGAGCAAGTACTGTCACACCAATAGTTCTCATGACGATCCTAATACCCATCTCTCGATGAAGGAGCAGAATTAAGTTAGATGATTTTGCTTCTTCCTCTGGCTCCTCTATCCTCTGCTTCTTATGAGCCACCTATTTGACCCACTTTCCCTTTCGATCGGCTCTCTCCTTTCGGTCTCTTCATGCTGACCGATCGACTCTCTCCTGACATCCTTTGATCATTGACGAAGTTTTTCAGCAAAAAGTCTGATGTCCTTCATCATGGCCGCCTCATTCACCACATTTGCAGAAGCCTTCTTACCACTCTCCATAAAGATGTCTCTTGCTGATAACCGACTAAAAACCAACAAACTGTGACAAAAGTGATAGAGAAATGCTAATCATGCCCTATTTATAAGGACTACGACCACAAAAATCTAGTTAATTATTGAAAGTATTTATTATGTAATAACTAAATCAATTTTTGTATTTAATTCTCTTATTCTTATCACAATTATCACTTTGAAAAAGTAAGAAAATCAGGTAACTAAATATATTTATAAAAATGTGTTAGTACAAATCACAATGAAATCCAATGGAACTCACTTAAGATCACCAAATGACAACGTATTAAAATAGTTAGAAGACGAAAATATAAAGTATCAATTCTTTCAATCGGAAATCTGAGCCGACTAAAGAGATAGTAGCAGACTAATATGAGGGATAATCCTCATAGGTGGTACACCCTGTACCCGACGACCCTATTAATCTTGATGATAGGAGTGCCTTTTCACAGAATTTTCTCTCGAAAGGGCCAACCGACCACCTTTCAATCGCCCGACTGAATGTCTTCCAATGAATAAAAGGCTTCCATTTGACCGTGCAATAAGGTTATCGGGTCATTGGATGCCCATATTCAAGCGATTATGAATACAAAAATTTGTCAGAATCAGTTAAATGTAAATGTGCTATAATATGTTATGAATTCAAAAAGGCGCCAAAGTTGGTTATGAATACAAAAATATGGCATAATATCTTGTAACACTCCTATTAAAATAGTGACAAACAAGTAATTGTATACTCGGTACATCCAAAATCTATAAATGGGGGGTTATTTCTACGATAAAAGGCTATTAATTCTCCCTTTCTAAACTCTAACACACTCTCTCTCGCCTCATTCTCTCTTTGTTTCATGCTATCATCCTATGCTCTATTCCTTGCGTGTGATTCACAGGACAAATGTGGATTCAACAATCCACTATCTAATATTCAGCAATCATTTGATTTTTATTCTTTAATTAATTTATCATTTAGTTTAGTATAGTATTTGTATTTTACTTAAAAAGGCATGTTTATATTTATTTGCACACTATTAAATTTGAAATAATAATAATAATAATAATAGAATAATGCTTTGAAAATCAAACATTTAGCTCCAATTTTTGTCAAATACTATTATTATTTAGCTATCTTCTACAATAACCTGAATTAAAATTAGAGCTTGAGCTTGTATTAAAAAAATATTACTTTCATGCTTTTTAAATGATTTAATTTGTTCATGGTTTAAATTTTATAATATTTATACACCTATTACTAAGCAGTATAAAATATAAATGTAAAGTTTTGTGGGTGTTAGATATATAAATACATGAAAAATTGGGGGGTATGGTATAAATGTAATTATGTAAATGCCAATGGTTAATTTGGCTTAAATTATAAAATAATAAAACTATTAATATTTATTTCTACAAATTTATTATCTACAGCCACTGTAGCCCTAGAGCGCGAACTCTGTTAAAACCCTAACGCTTCTGTATAAACCGAAGGAGACGTCGCATAAGAAACAATGGCGAGATCGCGGAGGAAATACAAGAAATCTCGCCCGAAAGTGCGGGTAGGGCTACCGAGGAAGAAGCCCGGTGTCTTCAAGCCGACCTTCACCATACCGGAGGAGCTCCTCTCGCTCGCCGCCTCTTCTTCGGACGCGGCGGGTGAGGAGGGGAAAAGGATCTGGGATGACAAGGGAAGCCACCTTCAAAACTATCGCACCTTCGGCGTTGTTGCAAATCCCAACCTACTTGGCGTTCGGGCCCGCACTTCGGCGATCGTTCAGTGCGCCGAACTCCAGCTTCCAAACTACGACGCGGCACCCGTTTCAGAGTTTGATTCGATTGACAGTGGAAGCGATCTCGAATCGGAGGGTTGGTTCTGACTTTTTTTTTTTGCGTGTAAAATTGAAATTTTAGGTTTTAAATATGTCCATGCATAAGAATTCCGTGGTATGTATGTAAATCTTCATTGTTTTTATTTTTCCTGCTGATTATGCTATTCATCGCCAGTATAATTTTTGTTGGTTGGCTTAATAACATGCTTTGGCTAAATTTATTATTGGCTTTCTTGAAATTTTTTGATTGGGGGATAGTTTATGAGTGAGTATGAAGTAAATATATCCAGTTGTATAGAACATATATTAACAACAGTGATTTTTGTCAATTTGGGTTAATGAGTGAGTATGAAGTAACTGATGCATATGATTTTTATAAGGATAGCTGATGATTTTGGAAAGAAGTTTTGCTTCAATTCTTACCAGGTGAAGAGTACATTGTTCGTTTGCAGGGTTCAATTAGCCATTTTTTAATATGCAGGATTAGCAAAAAGTTAATATTTGATGTTTTGTTGGTAGTTTTCAATTAGCCAATATATTATCAATAAAATGTTTTGGGTTATGTAAGAGACAAACATGTCATGATATTGATAATCAATAAAATATTTGGATTGGAACATGTAAGCAGCTTCATCAAGATGATTATATAAAAATGCATTGAAAACATGGAATTGAGTGATGGGCTAGTTATGGTGGAGGACCACAACAAGAAAAGGACGAAGAATCGGCATCTTAGCTATAGGATTGAAGGTTTCATCATAATCAAGGCCTTGTTCAACCTTATGCAATGAGATGAGCTTTATATCTAGCTACAGTGACATCTTTGTTGCAAATTAGTTTTGAAAATTTACTTGCAGCCTTATACATTTTGAGTGGGAAAAAAGGGATGAGTGTATAGTGCCTTTGGCATTTAAAATTTTAATGTCTTTAGACATTTTTTCTCCATTTTGCATCTTTGAAGCCACATAATATGTGGTAGGATTGATCTCGGTGAATTGAATAAGATCAACAATATGTTTGGGCTTAAGATGGCTGCTCTATAGCTAAGTTTGCATTGGCTGCATATAAGCAGCAGTTTGTGGAAGAGAGGTTGGAGGTAGAGAATGGCTGACTAAGATATGGAAGATATTTTAAGTTTACAGTTGTTGTTGTCGAGAAAGTTGAAGGTTTAAGCTAATGAATAGAAATAGGCGAAGTAAATTTGGGAGAAGTTCGAGTGTAGCTGAAAGTGTTAGATTTACCATTGGATAGATGGGTCGGTATAACATTTGAAAAGAAGTTTGTTGGGACAAATGAGCAGGGAAATTATTGAAAAGAAGTTTATTTTCATGAAATTGCATGTGCCAATGGATGAATTCTTCTAGCATTTGGATTGTATCATTTGAAGCCTTTGGATTGAGAGGCATAACCAAGAAAGATCTATGAAATAGATTTAGGATCTAATTATTTGGATCGTATGGTTTGAGCTAAGGGTTGAACATGCACCCAAAATTTTTAAATGATAGCAAGAAAAAATGTTGGTATTTGGTGAAAGACATTCTATAAATTAGACGAGCTGCCATGAGAAGTGTGTCGGCCTAAAATTGGTTTAGAATATGAGAATCCAGTAGAAGAATGCAAGGTATTTTAAGCAAGTGTTGGTGTTTGTGCTTTATCTCTCCATTTTGTTCATGAATATGGGGACATATCATTTGGTGAATGATATCAAATTGATGTAGAATGCTTTGAAAGTTATTGCTAAATTATTCTCTCCACCATCTGAACAATGAGTCTTAATTTTGTGATTGAATTAACATTCAAAATTTTGTTTGAAACAAAGAAAAAGAGTAGTCATTTAGATTTGTAACACATTGGATACACCCAACAATAGCGCGAGAAATTGTCAATGAACAATATATAATACTTAAAAGCTTGAGTTGAAATAGTTCAGGAAGGACACGATGCACTATCGTGAATGATCTCCAGTGGTACAACAATAAAATAAAGAGAGATAGAAAAATGCATTCTATAATTTTTAGCTTGATAACATGCAGAACAAATAGATTAAGATGGGTTAACTAATTTTGAAATATGCTTAGCCAAAATAATGATTATTATTATTATTATTATTTTTACCAAAATAGTGAATGTTGAGTAGATGGATGCCCTGAATTTTGATGCGAAATTTGATTTGGCCGACGAAAAGTAAAGTAAGTTTACTGGTTGCTGAAGGAGGCTTTGGAGAGGGTCAGATATGGTAGAAACCATCATGGCTTGGACCTTTGAGAAGAAATCGATTGCTTTTCAAATTCTTAATGACATAACTCGAAGGATCAATTTAATTGAGCAAAAAATACCATTAAGAAGTTTATGAACTTCAAATAGTTCATTGGAGAGTTTAATAACATGATAGAGTTGAGATAAGTGAAGTTTATGCGTAGTTGTATGTAAGATACATAGCTGCTGTCAGAATCGATTGTCCATTTCTTAGGGCAACTTGTAAATTTCCTCCATAAGGCTATGAATTTGTAGTTGACCTTGATTAGTACTCAAGTGTGGCGTTGCTCCAACATCCAATAACCATTCATCAATCATAGTAGAGGGTTTGTAAAAAATAGCTTGATTATTTATGTTGACAACAATGTAGTTTTGATTCATGCGGTGCCAACATTTAATGGCTGAGTGTGTATATTCCACTTATTTGAAACTCGATGCTGTTCGACTTCCATGTGAAGAAGAGAAATTGTGTCAACCTTGGTTGTTGATGGAGCATTTTCTGCCTGATCTATAGTAGAATCTCCAACAGCATCAATGATCCCCTTTTAATAGAGAGCACAAGATGATAATCTGAGTTGTGGGTTAGATTGGTTATACTGGCAACTTCAATTGCCAAATTTGTTTACTTACTACCGAGCAATGAATATAAACCATCTAAGTTCATTAGATGTTACTTTGTGCATATCACATTCTCGTAGACATGGAGACCAGAAGAAAGGCCATTTAATATGAGTATTGAGTAATACTTTGTTCTTGCATGGTAATGTGATACAATGCTTTTCTAAGTTGAATGATGCGAGATTGGACTGTGGATTGCAGACTGTGATCATTCACCACCCAAATTTCAGAGCATGAATCAATCCCAATGACAAATTTTGATCAGGAAAGAAGAATGCCGCAGGACAAGTTCTTAGATACGCCAAAAAATTGATTAACCTGCACAAATAACAGCCACATGGAACGGTAAAGAAATGGAAGAGAAGAGGAGCTGAGGAAGAAGATGAGATCTTCTATTCACACCTTCTCTTTGCTAGTATTACATGTGTGTGTGTGTGTGTATGTGTGTGTGTTTGTAGTTTGCTTACTAGAATAACCAAAAGTGATGAACCAATGGCCAGAATTGAGTACTGTTCATGATGAACTGTGACGTTAGAAAAGCGCAGGAGCTGTCTTCGGCTGAGAATAATAGCTTTAAGGAAACTTAACTGCGGTAATGATGAATTCTGTCAATATGTAGCAATTCCGGCTAGAGCTACGTCTTGGTATGGCTATCTGATTTGTAAATCAGTCAGTGAAATCAAAATTTTATCGGCTTCTCTATGTGGATTAAATAATCATCATCATTAATCTTAGCAATGCAGTTTTCATGTATTTTGTCTCCTTTGCTCTTCATCCATATTAGAAGCTGATTTTAGACTTAATACTAGTTTTCTTTTTTCACTAACCATGATAGCTTTACTTGGCTTGCCCTCTTTTTCCCTGCGCTTCTTTTTATTCTATTACCTACATAATTTTTATGCACGGACATAAACCATCTCAAATATAAGTTATATTACCTTTTTTAGAACTGCTTTTTAGGCAAAATAATTCAGCTGAAAAAATAATTTTAATGATGTGGTAGTTACCAAAAGGCTAAATGGTATAATTTTTTTTTGATAACTGCTTCATTAGTTATCCATAACTTCGACATTTTCTTTTGGTAAGGTGAACAACACTTTTATCTACATTATCATGCATAGATTTAATTTTCCTAAAATCATGAACTTTATCTTTATATCTAGTTTATATTTGGAAGTAATTTGTTGTATTTTCAGAAGTAAATTTTTTTGAATGAAAATTTATTTTGGCTTCTTGGTTATTTTTTTAAGTTTTGTATTTTAAAATTTTGTTGATATTACTAATGTGCTGTTTGTCTGTTTGTTAAAAAGTAAATGAAGTGCTTGCTTAAACATAATTAAATACATTATTAATGTGGTGTCAAAAACTATTTAAGCTAACTCCAGTGATTTTTTTTAGTGATCAAGCCATGTGCCTTCTTTCAAATGAGATGAAAAAAGAACAATATCATCCGTTTCAAGGGAATATGCTAAGTGCCTCATTTTTGCAAGCCGTGGCCACATAAGAAGTATTGTTCTGTATGAGATGGTTTACTACACCTTCTCACTCTAATGAATTCTTAGTTCTCTCCTTTTCTGTTACTTATTTAAGAACTCATGGTATTTTATTTCTCCTTAAGAGAGGAGAAGTGCATATCCCTCATTTTGTCACTGCAAGCTGGCAACAATCATTATAATAATGAAGTTTTTTATTTCTCCCGGCGCATTAGTAAAACAAAAGTTGAGGGGGTTTAAATAGAAAATAAAATGTGAAGCAGAACCTAATCTTATTTCATATAATTACAGAAATATTTAGGAGATCTGAGAAATTCTTTTTGGCTTACTAAATTTTTTAGTATTACTTAATAAACTAAAAAGATGTCTGGTGAGTGGAGAAAGATTATAGTGGTTTTTATTTCTAAGAATAAAGGAGATGCATAAGAGTGCTGCAAGTTATAAATGAATTAAATTATTGTATCATACATTGAAGTTATGAGGGAGAGAGTAATTGAACATAGGCTATGACCTCATAAAAAAATTTCTTAAAATTTGTTTTGGATTCGTGTGGGGTAAGTTTGCCATGGAAGCTATATATTTATTAAGAGGTTTGATTGATAAGTACATAGACACTGAAGAGAATATACATATGATAAGATTCTAAGAGAAGTAATTTCGAGAGTTCTAAGAAAAGAAAAATATGTTGATATTACTTATATTCAAGTCATTATATATATATATATATATATATATATATATATATATATATATATATATATATATATATATATATATATATATATATATATATATATATATATCAGAATTTTTACTTGAATTTGAACACAAGAAAGATTGACGAAGTGTTTTCATTATTTTAGTTGGATTACACCAGGGATCGACTTTAAGTGTATGTTTTTTTGCGGATGATACCTTATTGTTGATAACACTAGAGAGAGAGTTTAGAAAATACTTGATTTATGGAGGTCAACTTTAGAGCCTAAAGGATTTTGTTAGAGTAGAGTTATAACTAAATACATGAATTGTAATTTTAGTAGTAGTAGATGTAGTGGCGATGTTGCAACAATTGGTAATATAGATGGGGATGTTATTAGTAGAATTCAAAGTTGGATGTCTAAAAAGTTGTCTGATGGGTGGAGAAAGATTATAGTGGTTTTTATTTCTAAGAATAAAGGGGATGCATAAGAGTGCTGCAAGTTATAAATGAATTAAATTATTGTATCATACATTGAAGTTATGAGGGAGGGAGTAATTGAACATAGGCTATGACCTGATAAAAAAATTTCTTAAAATTTGTTTTGGATTCATGTCGGGTAAGTTTGCTATGGAAGCTATATATTTATTAAGAGGTTTGATGTAGGAGTACATAAACACCAAAGAGAATATAAATATGATAAGATTCTAAGAGAAGTAATTTGGAGAGTTCTAAAAAAATAAAAATATGTTGATATTACTTATATTCAAGTCATTAAGTGTATATATATATATATATATATATCAGAATTTTTACTTGAATTTGAACACAAGAAAGATTGACGAAGTGTTTTCCTTATTTTAGTTGGATTACATCAGGGATCGACTTTAAGTGTATGCTTTTTGCGGATGATACCTTATTGTTGATAACACCCCAGAGAGAGTTTAGAAAAAACTTGATTTATGGAGGTCAACTTTAGAGCCTAAAGGCTTTTGTTAGAGTAGATTTATAACTAAATACATGAAATGTAATTTTAGTAGTAGTAGATGTAGTGGCGATGTTGCAACAATTGGTAATATAGATGGGGATGTTATTAGTAGAATTCAAAGTTGGATGTTTTTAGTTGTAGATGTAGTGGCTTTTGTTAGAGTAGATTTAAAACTAAATACATTAAAATGAGTGAATGTTTTAGATAGCTCGGGTATGTTGTTCAAGGTGACGGTGATATAGATGGGGATGTTATTAGTAGAATTCAAAGTTGGATGTTTGAAGTGGAGGAATGCATCAGGCCTATTGTGTGATAGAAAATTACTGCTTAGATTTCAAGGAAATTTTTTTAGGATAGTGATGGGACATGCAATGTTTAGCATGTTGGTCTGTAAAATAGAAGCATAGAATTAACTTAATTGTTGCTGAGATGAGAATACTCAGGTGGATGAGTGAGCTTACACTTAGAGACAAAATGTGAACCAAATATATCCACGAAAGGGTTGGAGCAGCTCCAGTGACGGACAAGATTAGAGAGAGTTGTCTTAGATGGTTTGGTCACATTAAACCTCTAACCATTTGATTATCCTTTTAGGAGAGTAGATGTTTTAGATTTGACTTGTGTTAAGAAATATGAAGGCGGGCGGAAAAAGATTTGAGCATGTTGTATAAAAAATGATATTAATTTATTAGAATTAAATGAAAATTTGACACTCAATAGGACACAATGGAGAACAAGATTTGTGTAACCGACCCCACTTAGTAGGATAAAGGCTTGTTGTTGTCGTTGCAAGTTAGCAACATTAGATGATTTTCACTTCCCATCTTGAAGTGCTTGTGTTTTCGAACTTCTTTTAATTGCATTGTTTTTCATAGAATCAGAAGATACGTGGTTTGCCTTTTGAGTTCTATTCGACCTTTAGGAAAGAAGCATGATTTCTATATTAATTTTTTTCTTTCGTCTTCCTTACCTAATTCTTCTCCGGCATGCTTCTATTCGTCAGGAAGGTAGATTAATTGTAGGTTCTAAGTTATTTATGTCTCTTATAGAGCTTCCGTTACCATCACTATATTTGGTGAAAGAGATGCGTGGACCAGTCAGTCCCCTTCAGAAAAGAAGCATGCATTCTCTATTTTCTGTTTTTTGAAGATTTATATAAAATACCACTTAATTTATATATTTTTACTTATCTAACATCTAAACTTCAATTTTTATCTACATACTTATGTATGAAAAAGGTTTATTTCACTTTTTAAAAGTTAAAATGGTTTTATTTTTTATGTTACATGTATAAGATTTGGGTGGCATAAATGTAAAAAGCTGAATTTAGGCATTAGATATGTAAATGCATAGGAATTGGGTTATCTTTATGTGAATGCCCCTAATTTTTTTTCTGTCTTCCTCCTCGGTCCAGTTTCCTTTTGGTGTATTCAACCTTTACGAAGAAGCATTGTCTCCCTTTTTTCCCCCCTTCCAAACAACTTCTATGTGCTTCTACTCATTTGAAAAAGATGATCCTAGTCGATGCATTTCGTTTATAGTGCTTCTCTTTCCACCACTATTGGTGAAAGAGGGATTAAGGAGTTTTATCCACTCTATGGCATGATTTCTTAGCTAATGGAAGTTAGTCCTTAATGTGATCCTCACATTATGGTAGTGTCTATTGTTTCAGATTTATAAAGCTTGATATCTAGAAACACTACAGAAATTGTTTAGAAGAATTAATTTCTACTAGATCACAACAGTTTGCTTTTGCTCATCACATTTACTGTCAGAGAAGATGGTATTGAATTCACTTGCTTCTTATTTATATTTTGGTGGTACATATTTATATGATTTGTTTTTTAATTGCATATTAAATTTACTTTTCCTTTTTCTTATTTAAGTTTTAGTTTATATATATTGATAAACAAGTTCCTGAATTATGACTGACCTTTGTTTAACAGACTTGAAAACTGCTCTGGGGAAGAAGCGGCGGGACGGGAAAACTGCACCGCTGCAGCCTTTGACAACCGTGCAAAGAGTTCATATCGGCAATTTAATTATGAAATATGGAGATGACTACCAAGTAAGCCTTCATTTTCATAATTCTTTCATTTTCTGTTACTTTGAATATGCAATCTCGAGCGTTCATCCCTTTAAACTTAATATCCTAAAATACTTGTATTTTTCAGGCAATGTTTAGGGATACGAAGTTGAATTTGATGCAGCATTCAGTAGCAACATTGAAGAAGCTGTGTCAGAGATACAATGTTCGGAGGAAGCATTATATTACTTCATGAGAGACTGATATTTTATGGTAATGTAACTTGTTGAGATGTTTAAGAGCTCTTTGTAATTTTTTTATGAATTTGATGCCTGAGCAATCTGCCTTGCAGGTTTGTGTTGTATGCAAAGCTAGGATTCATACACTTAGTATTTTATTAGTTTATCTTTCTTCGTTACAGATCTTGAAGCTTTATATCTGGAATTTTAGGAAGTTGTATTTATGTCACCGTTTTGATATGTTGTGTTGCCAATCCTGTTTGTGGAAGGAAGGGCTAAGACTTGTCCTGTCCTGCGACTAATCCAGAAACTGATTGCACTAAAATGTGAGGAATTATATTTTGGAAGCTATGTGAAAACTTATGTTTGAAGCCATGCGAGTACTGAATAGTCTGGTTTATCTTATCGGTCAAGGAGATTTTATTTGTAGGTATTTAAAATATTTAAGATGTTAAATACAGTATAAAATAAATACATTACTAGATTTTTTTTTTTTTTTTAGTTGTTTGATTGGTTATAAAATAAACTTAGAAGATTCTTCTCTTTTTTTGGTTTTTGGTTTGTTGAGAAATTTCCTCGACTTTAGCCTAGGGTATGTTGTGGATTGTGGTGGTTATGCACGATGCAGATGGCAAGGGTGATAGGTAGGGTTTCCAACTTAGCATCGAGGGATGGTTTTTGACGAGGGTTGGTCACGAGCAAGTAGTTGACTAGGGATTGTTGTGAGCAAGGGCTATATCACAAGCTGGGAAGAATTATTCGGTCCGGAGTCCGGACGCAGCGCTGCGTCCGGACTCCGGACCGAATAATTTTTCCTCAAGCCGGAGGTTTTGGACCTGTTTGAGAGAACTGCAACTGTTTGAAAACGTTGCAGAAGTTATCCTTCTGCCGTGGTTGTTACAATCTTTTTCTTTAAAAGGTCAGATTATACAGCTTACCACGATATTTTTTTTGAAAAAACAAGTTAAAAGTAGTTTTGACGAGCACGGCCACCACACTGCTGCCGCAAACACAGTCTAAATTTTCCCTTGGAACGATAAATAAACAGAGAACTCTTGTACATAATAAATTTAATTCCATTTACAAACTCATGGAGTAATCCATTTTGTTAAGGTAACAGTCTTATTATACATTCAAGGTTATTGATTTAAGATATCCACAGTATAAAGGTATGAACTTGGCCCCACAACAAAGGAAGATTTACATTCATACCACTCAATTATGCATTTATATATCTAACACCTAAATTTCCATTTTTATATACATGACACATTACCTATGCATGAAAAAGTGGATTTCTCTTTTTTTTTTAAGCAAAGATGGTGATATATTTGATGTGATATGAAAGACTTTGGTATAAATGTAAAACATAAAGTTTATGGGTTAGATAAGTAAATACATAGGAATTGGGTGGACTGTATATAAATGCCCAAACAATAAATTGTTGATTGATTTTATCAATTCACTTTTTTTTAATAAATAATGAAATTATAGAATATAAATGATACACTTAATTTAGCGAGTCCGATGAGATTTGTGATATTTACTCATGTCATTGGTGTTGCGGAAGTGGACATAGGCAATGCATCCAAAGACGGGTCATATTGACTATGTTAGAGCAATGATAGATTATGTAATATTTTGTAGTGTTTTTTTTTTTTGGTTAAGTTGATAGAATGAGATGAAACTGGATGATAAGATATACGATAGAGAGAAGAGTCTCACTCCAGTAGCATAATTGCATGTGAGCCCCCATGATGAATATGCGAACAACTTCGAACCAATGTCTATGTTTACATTCAACCACATTGTTCTATTGAAGTGTATTCAAATAACTAGTTTGATGAATTGAACTATAAAGTCCCAAAATTTATTCTAATAATGTTATAAAACTTTTGAAATACTAAGTTCACTTCTGATTTAGATTTTAATGAACACAACTAATTCATTTAATTACAATCATTTATAAAAATAATAAAACAAACTAATCCTCTTGATATGGAAACTTTTGTTGATCAACCCCAAATGTTAAGAGTAAATGTCATAAAAGGAACATTACTTTACTCAAAATCAAAAGAATTTTTATAAGTTCACATACATTACATTTAATAGTAAATTAATTTATATTCATAATAATTTAAGAAAAAACCCCTTAAAAAAAAAAAATCAAAGCAGGCGTGTCTCAAATGTTGACACCAGAGTTGGATCTCAGCTATCTTCTTTGATGAAATTGGGCTCACTATTACTTAAGTTCATCAAAATCTATTGGCCTTTTCCAATACATGAGATTTTTACATAAAAAATTATATTTCATGTGTGTGTGTATGTATATTTATGTGAATGTATGCGGGAAATTATCGAAGGTTAACATAAAATCTGCCAATAAATATAGGTTCTAAATCTCAACAATAAACTATGGTTTCTATCAAAATGTATTTTACTTTGATCAATCGAAAAGTTTTATATATAAAATATATATATAACATAAAATAAAATAAATGAAAAAACAAATCCTATATAATAAATGAACAGCACACACACACAAAGACATACATACATACATACATACATACATACATACATGTATGTATGTATGTATGTATGTATGTATGTATGTATGTATGTATGTATGTATATACTTTTGTTTTATTTTATGTAGCAATATTTTAAATTGGGAAGCTTTAGGAAATCAAAAGCATGAAAAAACAATCACAAAGAATGTAGAAAAGATATTATATAATATCATAACATTGATATTTTACAATCACTATGAAAAACATTATCTATTAGCAGATAAATAATAGATTGAGATGTCTGTCTACAGCTTTTGTGCCCAGTTATTTTTCACATAGAAGACAAAGACCCATAAACAAATAATAATAAGTTCAAATCAACAATATATTCCAAGTACAAATCACAATCACTGTGAAGCAAGGGATTTTCCTCCTACAACTCCTCCCTTAATATTCTTAAGAAAGTTGGAATACCAAAGTGCTGAGAGCTTTGGCACCCTCTTGCGCTCCACATCATTAAAATCCACATAATAGAGCCCAAAGCTTGATTTATAGCCGGCCAAAAACTCAAACAGATCAACTAATGACCATACATAATACCCTTTCACATTTGCTCCATTCCTGAATTTTTTGTAGTAAGAATTGCAAAAGTTATCTTATTATGACATCTGATACAATTAAAGAACTAAAGTACCAATAGATATACCTTATAGCATCAAGAATCCTTCCAATATAATCTCTCAAGTACTCAATCCTATCTGTGTCATTGACTGTTTTGATGGCCCCTAATCCATAGCCTAATAGAAATCAAATGAAGTATGCAATTTTCATTATGACATTCTATAGGTTCATCAACAAAGAAAGTATTGTTTTTTTTTTATATTTAGTTATATGAGAAAATGATAACAAAAAGTTAAAAATCACAAACCATTTTCTTCAATATAAACTAAAGGATTAGCAAATCTTTCTTTGATGTATTCCAACATATTTTGAAAACCCAAGGGATCATTGAGCATATGAGTTGGAGGACCCTGCTTCAGAGATTGAAATAACATTATTAAAAGTAGCTTATCCCATTTATAACATCAACCACCAAACCACAATGCTTTATACCTACCTGACTTGTTTCATTCAAAAAACCTGATAACAAAATATTTTTTTATTAATATCAAGTATGTATTTTATTTTATTGATAGACCAATTTGAAGAGAAAGAAGAGAACCAAACCTCTAGTTTTGACAAACATGTCCTTAGTAAAATCTCGTAGGTTGATATAGGAACTTTTAGAGTTGTCAGAAACATATGAAGATGTGTAATGATTCACGCTAATGAAGTCAAATGAGCCCTTAACTTGTTCAGACTCTTTTTGGGTGAAAGATGGAAGCCTTGATCCAGCATTTTTTTTCATAATCACAGGGTAGTCTCCAAAAACCAAGGGCTCAAGTATCCTGTGTGTTAGGAAATAGAGTCAATATATGCACGAGTGTATGTATATATACATTAGACTATGTAGATGTTTGGTAGAGTCTTTCAATTGAGATTTATGCCTTATTTATAGTAAATTTGACCAAACATTAAAGTCTTGTTTGAAATAACCTTTGTTTTTTGTTGTTTGTTTTTCTTTTCTCTTTTTATTTTATTTTATTTTATTTTAAAAAACATATTTATTTAGTGCATTTTTTATGTTATTTTTTTTAACTTGAAGAATAAAATAGCTTATTTGGAAAAAAAATTCAAAAAATCTAAAATTTATTTTGAGTATTTTTACAGATAATTAATTAAACATATCATATAAAATAAAATATGTTTGTTTTAAATCAATAAATAAATAAAATAAATAAATAAAAATCAAAAGAGACACCAAACAACTGTTATATTTTGTGCACATAAATCTAACTCCCCTTAAATCCAATTTTGGCCTCGTTTCCTAATAAATCCTCATATTTACTATATCTAGGAATTTGACGAATTAACTAAATCAAAATTTATAGGATTTACTAAATTCTATTATAGTTAAATCCTACTTATAGTCAAATAGTCCCTAAAAATGTCTTTGGAGAATGAAATTGATCAAATCAATTAATTTTTTTACTTGGTTTGAGTTCAAATCGAAGTTAATGAACCATGCTTAGTAAGAGCTGATAACCGGCTTAGCTTGGCTCCAAACTAAATTTTAATGAATTAGCCAATCTTTAGATGATATCAGACATGCACTGAGATTGAATTATTAGCAACCCTTCATAACGGTCTAAAGTGATCTCATTTCTTAACCACAAGCATTTTACAAGGTTTGTTAACACTAATAGGCCATTACTTATCATACCATGGCATGAACTAACACCACTAATGTTATCATGAGCTCAAAGAAAAATTCATTGTTATGAGTTGAGAAACCAGATAAGACAACAAAATTTGTGCAAGTACTAACCATCCAATCATAAAGTCCTTTATTCTTTGTGTAGCTTCAATGTCTGCTGAAGAGTTTGTAAGTGGATAATACCAAATAGTGTAAACATTCATTCCTATCCAGCCTTTTTGAATAGCCTGCAAAAGCACATAATTGTTCAAAAGCCTGTTAAAAAGCCCTTATTCCTTCTTGACCATGAAATAACTTAAGCGAGCTTATAGCTCCCTAATTTCCCATCCTAAGCGTTTTCTAACGCAAGAGCTATGCCCTGAGAGTTGGTGTGAAGAATCACCTGATAAGTGTCTCTATATAGCTTCACAACCTGAGAATGTGCGAGCAACATATTATGAACAACAATATATGGCTCGGTTGTAGAATTTCCAACTCTGCAATTTATTCCAAAAGGATAAGAACACCTTCCAGGAGCAAAAACTCCTATGTCATAGCCAGCCATGGTTATTATGTTAGGCTCAGCTAATGTGGTCCAGCGAGAAACTCTGTCACCAAATTCACTGAAGCAAACATTGGCATATTCTTTGAAGTCATCCCTGCGTCATTGGCAAAGCCAGGAGGTTGAGCAAGAGGATGTTAAAAGGTAATCTTAACCTTGTTAAAAATTAATTCATTATGGACCATTTGAAATTATTTTATGTTTTAATAAAAATATTTTAATTTATATTTAACAAATAGAAAATGAGAGTATCTGAAATATATACTAAATAAATACTTTTTAAAAACAAAAAATAAAATAAAATTAAAAAATTAAAAATGATGACAAACAAACAGTTAAATCATCTAAGAAATGTGAGTAGAAATGATTACAAAATCTTGTTATTCAGCCATCCTCCATACTCATCTTCAAGTGATTGTGGAAGGTCTCCATGATAGAGAGTGACATGAAGCTTAATCCCTACAAAAAGTTCATCATTAGTCATTTTAGAGTTATAACAATAAGAGCTATATAAATTGCAAGTTGCTTGAATGTTTTGTATGTTCAACTAAATACGTTGGGAGATAGGCTGAAACTATGCAAAAATCAAAAGCAATAAAGAACATAAAATAGAAAGAGAATATTAACGCACAAAATCACACTAGAATTTTATAAGACTCATCTCATCTATTACATGATACATTTTTTCTTATATAGCAAAAACTAAGCTTCACAACTTAACTTGATCTAATAACTAGAGTTTAGAAGCATAAAACAAATTATAAATGTGAGCAAATAAAAATATTATTAAGAAGCTTACTTTTATGCCAACAAATTATAGTTAGAGAAGTCTACAGACTTAGCTTGCTCAAAATAAAGATATATAAGATACTAGTGGATTTAAATAACTACCACACCATTCTTATATATTTTTATATCAAACACTTATACTTCAATAGTTACATAAATAACACTTGAATACTTAATATCATATAAAAAATATCACTACTACTCTTTTTCGTAAAATAAACATGTATTTTCATGCACAATTATTGATGTAATTATTATACTAAAGTCTTATATACCTTAATATCAAAATTTAGAAGTAGATACTTAAATGCATGTAAACTTTCCTAACATAAAGCATAGCTTGTCTAATCATGATAATTAGCTATGTTTTGGACAAGATATGACACTGAAAATTATAAGACAAACCCTCAAACTTAAGAAATACTTAAACTTTTCATTAAGAAGATTAATCCTTGCTTTATTTAATGTAACAAGAACAATTTTATTAATGGAATATCAGGAAACAAACCTTGTTTTACTATCTCGTTTATTAAATTGTTATAGTACTCGAGAGCCTTTGGATTGATAGCTCCTCTCCCATCTGTCGAAGGGTAGAAATGAAATTTCTTTTTGCATTTTTCCTTTTTCATTTTGTCATTTTGTAAAAGAGAAATTGCAAAATTTACATTTTAGTACCAGGGATAAGTCGTGACCAAGAGATTGAGAATTTGTAGGCCTCAAGCCCTAAATCACTCATCAGCTTCACATCTTCCTGTTATTATGTAAAAAAAAAAATTAAAAAGTTAGCTTCACTTACCTTTTGGTTTTTGATTTTCATTTTCAATTTTATTTTATTTTATTTGTGTTGTTTAAATATTTAAAATATATTAAATAACCATGTTTTAAAAAAATTAATAAATTACCAAAAAACAAATATAACCCTGAATAAATCCTTTTTAAAACAAGTATAAACACCTAAATAGTGGTGGACAAATAAACCTTGTACTTGTGATATCCGTCAGCTGCCACATCTCCATTGCTCTTATCTGGAGCTCTTCCTGAATTGTAAGAACCATTCAAATGAAGTAAGATTACCTTAAATTTTCCTGAGAATAGCCTGTATTTTCAAAAAGCTACAGAATAAAGCTGTGTTTTGTTATCGGATTTGATTAAATGCGGTGACTTTTAGAAAGCTGTTATTTGACTTAAAAAAAAAATTGTAGCTGCAGAGAAGCAGTTTCGCAGCTATTTTTTCCAAATAGCAACCCCCAAATAGGCCCTTAAAATACTTATATTTATATATTTGTTAATAGCTATAAGTTATAGAAGTTGTCGAGATGTAGAATTTACAGATTTATATATGTGAGCTTCACCTTCATGAGTAAAGGTATCCCAAATGCTTGGTTTCCTTCCATCTTCTGCCACTGCTCCCTCATACTGCAAAATACATAGGCTAATACTATCAGAATAACTGCTTCAAAAAAAAAATACTGAAAGTAGATAGAGAGACCTGGTAAGCAGAGGTCCCTGCTCCAAATACAAAATCTGAAGGGAAGTCCTCACGGTTATATTCTGTGCTGGAGCTCTTCAGTGAAAGAATTAGCAGCAGAGATAACCAAAAGAGAGAAACAGATAGGCGAGAAGATGAGGAAGCCATGCTTTCCTATTTTCTGAAGCTGTACTAACACATTCATGTGTTTATATATGGTGATAAGACCAGTAGTCCAGTGGTGTGGAGAGGTAAACCGTGGTTAGGTTATGTCTCTATGAATTCTTCTGCTAACCTTTTTTTTTTTTTTGGGGGACAATCCTGCTAACTTTTTTGTTATATTTCGTTGTCTTTTTCGTTTGGTTTTGTTTGTTTTCTTTTTTGGCTTTTTGGGAATTTGGGTGCAACTAGAGGTCCCTAAAAGTGTGTCCTTCCCAAGATATGCAAAGGTGTACATTTATTAAAGAATAGATCTTTCTGCTATATACATTTTTAGTTTTTTAGACATACAAGTTAAAAATGGAAAAGAAATTATAATTAGATTGATGTTATTTTAAAGTGAGAAATGCCTTTAAATGGATAAACTATTTAAAAAATGTGGTAAGGGAGGTATCTTAGCTGATGAGATTTGGATGGAAGTTTAGCTTTATAGGATCATGACAGTTGTGAATGGAAAAATGTCTTGCTATTTACTTTCCATGAGTAAATCGATTGTTTTCATCAACATTCCACTAATTTACCCTTCAACTTTCTCTCTTCAAGTTTCAAATTTGTTTTGTCATTTTCTTCCGGAGCTGATTAATTGTGAGACATATCTCATTACTGTGATGAGCTCAGTCTGGTACTACATTACTGTTTTGCTCCATTGAATCATTTTAAAAAGAACACTGCTACATCTAAATCACATCATTTTAAAAAGACATAGCTAGTCGACCAACCGTTGTTTACCTCGGTAGATGCGACCGCCATCCGTCCGGTCGCCTCATTCAACCGAACTAAAATGCATCAACTAGTCAGTAACCGTCATATTCAAATTCAAACTGTAATACATATTTGGTATAAGATCAACCCAATTAATCTCATTAAAATTGGTTTACATTACCTCTCTCTTTTCTGTAATGTAATTGTACAAATATGTCTCTATAAATAGAAGACAAAAATGACAAATAAAGTGACGCTTTCCCGGTTTCTTTATTGAGATTTGCCTAATTACTCTCTCTCTCTCTCTCTCTCTCCCCCTCCCTCCCTCCCTCCCTCCCTCCCTCCCATTTTCTCCCAGCTCTAACTCTCTAGACGTGTTCACAAATGACTAACTAGGATTCAACCCTTAAATTAAAAAATTATTAAAACATCGTCATAAA
Organism: Papilionanthe hookeriana x Papilionanthe teres; assembly: GCA_022702705.1. Taxonomy (NCBI): domain Eukaryota; kingdom Viridiplantae; phylum Streptophyta; class Magnoliopsida; order Asparagales; family Orchidaceae; genus Papilionanthe; species Papilionanthe hookeriana x Papilionanthe teres. The sequence continues at coordinate 49,340,730 of CM040421.1, forward strand.
CATTACATTAATTATAGAATTAAACATTAAAGAAATAGCATTACTATTTCTTAATCTGATATTTATAAATTTATCCAAACAAAAAAAGTAACTTAAAAATCTATCTTAACATACATATTAATTAAACATATATTTATATAAATGTACTCATAGTAATCTAGCACTCAAGAGTATTATAGTTTAAATTAAACTGTACTTGTAGGTATTACATATAATGCCTAATCTTACTACATGGCCGATACCATGAATTCTAACAATATTTCAATTCCATTTTAGTTATATTGATAGTTTTTTTTTTTTTTTCAAGTTAAGAGAAAGGTGATCAATTTTACCTCGAGTACTACTCACAGATTTGTTGAGAAATTAGGGCGAAGAAACGCAAGAATTGAGAACCAAACAACTAAGAATGAAAAGAACACAAGAATTTAACGCATGATGCCTACGTCCTCGGGAGCAAGATTAGCAGTTTTCTGATTTCACGAAAAATAGTACACCCCTTTTAGGGTTACAATGTAACCCTAGAGTACAATATGAAATTACAAAATTATCCATGTACTGTACTGTGGGGCGTTGCTCCTGCACCCCCAACCCACTTAACGAAACCCCCCCAATTAGACAGATGCTTTCCCTCCGCTCGCTTCATTCTGCTCGAACATCTATCTCTTATCTAGTATATGAGTCATACCTAACAAGATTTTTTATTTCAAATTTATTATGAAAAAATCATGTATCTTTTCTCTCTACATAAATATGTCTCAAATCAAAATTTTTTAGTTTTTTAGGTGTTCCTTCTTTATTATGTGTGAAGAAAGCCATTTATAATTAAGGTAATTAGAGTTTTTTAATGCATACCATACTGGTTGAAACAGAGTGAAGAATCTGAAACCAATCGACTCGAGCGCTCACTCCGCCGAAAAGTAAGCATAAATGTGCCAAGTAACAAAGACATCAATGATAATATTGAGATTCAAAAATAAATTATTTTATATAAAATCTAGCACTCATGTGATATTTTTAAACTATCGAATTGATGTATTTACGTGTACCTCGATCAAATCATTGAGAATTTAATAAAAATAAAAATATATTGGCCGGGATTTTATCATAGTTTTGATATTAAAAATTTGATGAAAGAGAGGTGCTAGATTTGAAAATATTAATGTTTCCAGTTAGACAATCCTAAGAAATTCTATTATTGTAAAGTATTAAAAAAATGGCTAATTAAGGCTGCTTTATAATTTCCTAAGAATTTGACTCCCGAGGAATGGTAGGTAAGACCGGTAGTTGTGCTAGTAGGTAAGACCAGTAAGGAGGAGTTGGTAAGTAAAGTGGGTCGCTATATAGTCCCGCTAATCACAATGCAGTAGAGGTCATTTCAGTACGAAAAATTATTACGTCTCGATTTCAGATGACGCCAATGAAATCAGGTCAAGTTACCCGGTCGTGCAACCCACCATCAAATCACAAAATAATACGGGAGAATATTTCTCCCGTGTTATTCGGGTGTTATTGTGTTATTATAATACCGCTGTGAGTCTAAAAAATCACATAATAACATGGGAGAATATTCTCTTATGTTATTCTATCATAATAACACCCGAATAACACAGAATAACTCGAGAAGAATATTCTCATATATTATTCCTTCCGTATTATCCTGTAATCTAGTGGTGAGTTATACGATCGGACAACACAACGTGATTGCATTGAACTTCTCTACGTTTGGAGATATAATTTGTTTGCATCACTATTCACTACTCTGATAGGAAAGCATTGCTCTTTAAATGCGTTCGTACGGCGAGAGAGGGAGGGGGGCCTCCATGTCCCCCTCATTATATATGTACGTAGAGGACCCCCACTTATATATATATTAAATGAGGTGAGGGTGATAGATCAACCAAAAAAAGTGTCTCTTCAATAATAATATAAAAAGGGGGATAATTATATGCGGACAATCCGAAAAATTGATATTTTTTAATTAATCACCAAAGTAATTTTTATTTATGTTGATGTTGAAGAAGGATCAAAGTAATGGGATGTTGTGTTAGTGGGCTACGCTTTAGGTAGAGGACCTTTTTATGACCATCTTCTTCGAGACATAGGTAAAATCTATAAACTCAAAGGCTCGACGGAGCTTCTTTCGCTTTGTGATAGTTTCTTTTTTTTCAAGTTTAAGGGTGAGAGAAGTGTGACTTCTTCAGGTAGGTAGATAGTGTGGCAGATTTCACTGTCGCTAGTGATCGGGATTGGATGGTATCCTAGGTGGACTACGTAGCTCGTGACATGTGTTATTTGCATTTTAAGACTAATATTATCATATTTTTTAATGTAATTCTTTTTCTAGCAATATTGATACTCATTGTTAAGTGAGGTGTATATCTTTTTTTTTTTTTACCGTTCTGAAGTGGTTTTCTGCTTCTCAAGTATCAAATATATTGTTATGACAGTTGTGTTGCAAACAGTATTACTGAACAGGGGGGAAATGATTATTTATCCAAAAACTGTTGTTTTCTTTTTTTTTTTTTCCAATAACACAAACTGAACAGAGCTTAATCGGATCAGCTGATGCGAAACAACTTATCTACGGCAGCTGCTTATGAATAATGTACAGTTACCCCAAATATACCCTAAATTAAGACAAGTTTTCTTCTTTGATAGAGAAATATATGGGGTTGCTTGAAACACTGACTGCTATATGATGTTTTAGGAAGGCAGGCCAAATACTTTTGCTTAAAAGCTTTTAAATAATTGTATTTTGGAACCGACAAACGCACTATTCACAGAACTAACTTTTACTTTTGACATAATTGCACTTATATAACTTAAATATAAAACTCAAAATTAATTTTTGAACCTCTTCATTTTACAACCTTTGGACGGTGGCATAATATCACAACGTGATGTAAATTTAATATTTTATTTTTACTATTTATATTGAGTAATTTTAGTCTCAAAATTTACAACAACATTAAATATTTTTTTATTATTATAAAATTAATTTCTAATAGTGCTACTTAGGAACTGAGTCTATCGATTATTTTGACACGTGTATAAATTTTGGGAATAAAATTATCTCTTGTAAATAAAAATTAAAATTTGTAAATAAAGTTTGTCGTAAAAAAGGAATTAGCTCAAATAAGATATTCAATAAAATTATACAACATATGACTTTACTCTTCAGGATAACAATGCATTAACATATTTATGGGTCAGCTCATTCACATACAACGAGTTCCTCATCATTCATTGTTGGGCTGGTTATTTTATAATATACTTTGGTTAGGGGTGGCAAATTAGGTTTGTCGCTCGGGTTCGAGTTTCACCAAAAATTAACATGATCTGAAACTGCTTGATTCGAATCAGACCCGAATTTTAAACTAATCAAAAAGTCCAACATGAACACGACCCGCCTTCAACCTGCAACACATATAACACAATTAATATAAGGAATGCTAATTATTTGTGTCAAATTCAGGATAATTTCAAATCAATTTAGTGTCAAATTCAGGTTGGCCGTTGATTTTGAGTTAATTTTGTTGGTGGGCTAGTTTTGGATTAGTTTATATATATATATATATACTTCAAACCGATAAGAGTAATAGATTATCATCTTAACGTTGCACGAGAATTCGGCAACACTCAAGTAAAAAAATTAACCAGTGATGATATCAAAAGTTATTACATGAAAAGCTTGTAAAGGGAAAAAACCACAGGGGCCGACCTAGTTGTAAAAATTTACTATTAGTTGATGATTACATAGGCCCCTTATCTCACAAAAGGGAAAGGATTATTATATTTTTAAATTACAACGTCGACTGACGGCATCTGATCGGTGGCAGTCGACGGTGATTGGTGGTGCTAAACGACATTCGGCAGTGCTCCACGATAGTATGTGGTGGTTAACGACGATGGTAGTGCTCGATAACGATCGGTGGTTATCAATGGCGGTCGACAGAGGTCGACGGCAATTGACGGGTGTCTATAATGATCGGTGGTGGTCAACAGTGGTCGGCAGTGGTCAATAGCGATCGGTGGTGGTCAACAAAGATCGGCGGTGGTCGATGACAGTTGGCGGTGGTCCATGGCAATTGGCGGTGGTCCACGACGGTTGACACTGACAGGAATAGTGCTGGACTTCAGCTTATTCTCAAAGCTTCAAGTTCTCTCTCAAGCCTCAAGCTCTCTCTCATGAGAGGGGTTGGGCTCTATTTATAGGAAAAAATTTGGGTCCGGACAACGTACGTAGAGATGCGTCCGGAAAAATGTACACGGGAGTTACACGGGGGTTACACGGGAGTTATGCGGGGTTATAATCCTCTTGTAACACCCGTGTAACTCTCGTGTACAAATGGATGAAATAGCAGCACGGGGTTACAAGTGAGTTACACGGGAGGTACAAGAGGGTTATAACCCCCGCGTAACTCCCGTGTAACCCCCGTGTAACTCCCGCGTACATTTTTCCGGACGCATCTCTGCGTACACTGTCCGGACCCAAATTTTTTCCCTATTTATAGCGTTTTGGATGCAATTAATGCAGAAATATGAACTACTTTGATTGGACGGTCTTGGGAGCTTCCTTCAATCAGATGGCTGTTGATGGACATTTGAGTGTCTTAACGATGTCAAAATTGAGCAATCTTGGGCTCATTGGATTCATCTTATCGAGATGCTCGATTCAACTATAAGCTTGCTAGATTCCGCATTAGCTTAATCTTCTAAATATGTCCGAAAAACTTCTATTAGTGATTTAATGACTTGATTTAAGCTTGATTTGACCAGATTTGATCAATTTTTATATCATTCGGTCTGTCTCGTTGAGCCAGTCAGTTTGATTATAAGTTTACTGAAATTGAAGCTCTAGAAAATTTTTATCAAGATTCGAACATTTCTTACTTAAAATACTATCTCGAGATCCATATTTTTTCTTGAGATTCGTGCCAGGTTATAAGAATTTCTTAACGATGTATCATATGTGTGCATGTGTTTCAAGATAAAAGTATATTTTCACACATATCACAAATTCTTTTGTATTTATATATCTAACACCTGAGGATAAATTTTTTTCATATATATCATTTTATCTAGACATCATAAATTTATTTCACCTTTATTTATTTATTATTATTATTATTTTTTTAAAGGCATTGCTTAGTAATTCTATTTCGATAAAAAGATTTGCTTAAAAGTTAAAATAGTTATATTTTTTTTATGTGATGTTAAATTTACGGTGAAATAAAATTTAAAAAAATAAATTTTTAGGTGTTGGACATGTAAGTTCATAAGAACAGGGTGATATGCCTGTAAATGCCCTAAAAATAAAGCATCAATTTGCATTTTTGCCTAAATTTTATCTGTATTTGGATTTAATTTAAAATTAATTTGCTAAAATTTTAAATTATGATATAATATAAATTCAATTTGATAAAAATCAAAAATACAATTTTATTTCTTTTTTCTTATCTCAATTATTAGTTCTTTCAAATTTAAACTATTAGTCGATATAAATTTCACTTATCATCTCAATTTTTTTTATTAGATGCATAAGCATAAGGAAATGAATAAAAGTCTACAACATATATGTCACACAATTCTTAAAATTTGAATTTTACAGATAGTAAAATTTAAATTTAAAAATTTATTTATAAATACATAATAATTATGTGATGCGTACTTAAATATTCTATATATGTAATTATACACCAAATTTAGCACTACAAGTTAATAGTGATTTTTTTCTTTAGATATTGTTTAATCCGAATCTGTCTTGTTAATCACACCCAAGGAATGAGAGAGAGAACTATGGAATATAGTGTAGAACATGAGAGAGAGATAGAGAGAGATTCATTGATTTACTAATTAATATTTACTTTAGAAATGATCCTTTATTTATAGGATAAGAGGGTATCGTGTGCATAACTACAAGATTACCCAACCTTAACTGGGTTGTTATAGGGTAGATTGGGTATTTACATGAATGAGTTTATGGTTCGGCCACCCTATCGCTCAGTCGGCTGAGATTAGCGGTCTTGGGTCGGCAAGTCTTATACAACTCACTATGTTAAGTTGGGGTTGTTGATTGGCTTTGATTGGTCTTCAGTCTTCCAACTTCGCTCGATCGGCTTGAGTCAATTGATTGACTGCTTTGGTCCAGTTATCGATTGTCAACCCTTAGATGAGGAGCTTTGTTGCCATGATGAGACTGTGTCTGGCATAGAGTGAATCATCATAATCAAATAAGTTGCTCATCTCGTAACAAAAAGATCCTTTTTGGGGTGTTAGCGGAGTGTATCATTGGGAGAATCTTTAGCCTCCTTAAGAATCACTGGGTCTCTTATGAGTGGGCTAGTGGTGTTTGGGTGATAGTTTGGTGATGTTTTGATTATCCCTCGAGTGAGGTAGAATTCATTTGATATTTCATTTAAGAATTATGTGAGTGAGAGTATTTAGGGGCAAATTTAATCCTTAGAAAATTTAGCCAATTTAATTAAGGTTGAAGAGTGTTTTAAGACCTTTCAAATTAATGTTCCAAATTAATTATAATATTATTTAAAATATTTAAAATTAATTATATTATTTTTATTTGATTATATTGTTTTAAAATCCAATTATATTATCTTAATTATGTTATCTTGAAGTTACTTTAACTTAGTCATATTATTTTAAAATTTATTATATTATTTTAAATTGTTTTTAAATTAATTATATTATTTTAAGTTATTTTAAGTCATTTTAAATTAATTATGTTATTTTAAAATTATTTTAAAATAATTATAATGTTTTAAAATGTTTCAACTTAATTATAATATTAAAAAAAAGGTTTCAAATTAACTATAATGTTTTAAAATTATTTTCAAATTAATTATAATATTCTGACTTAATCTCGTTAATAAACCTTTAACCCCTTATGGGTAGACTTACAATTCATTAAATTAAATAACATTTGATATTTATCCAAAGTTGCATCATTATTAGATCATTGACTAGGAGTTTAAATTGGTGAGTTAAGATCTTCCAAGATCTAACCCCTTCACCTAATATATTCTCTCTTAATTAACTTCTAAATTTTAATAATTAAGGAAATTATAATATTTCCCTAAATGTTGAAAAGTGATGAATTAGTTTCTACCTCTTTTAATTCCCCATGTTTCAATCATATAAGGAGATCACATAAGATTTTTCATTGCCCATTACCCACAGTTAAGCCTAAATATTAATTAAGGCTAAATTCTATAATTGTCATTTTACCCCTTTAGACTTGTTCATTTCTTAATTCATCAAATTAAAGTCAGATGACTTGGAAATTTTTATGTCACCCTACTCATGAGTCAATTAAAATATCAGAGGAGAAAATGTGATTTTTCTGAATTTAATTTAATTTATATATTTATTTTAATGCAAAATAGGTTTTTTCAATGAAAATTCAATAACTTATCAAAGACAATGCACTTGCCCTTGAAATATTTACTCGAGGTAGATCTAGACTAGATGACCACTAAGACCAATTTTAATAATTTTTAGAGTTTAAATATAATTACGATAATTATTTTAATTTTTGGAGTATTAATTAATTATAAAATATTTTAAAAGTGAAAAATTAAGTTTTATATTTTCTTTAAATCTCTCTGAGGACAATGAACCCAGAGAAGAAAAGTTCATATTTTTTTGATTTTTTTTTAATTATTGGAATTATTTTTGTGGAAAAATTAAGGATATTTTTTTTTAACTTTAAACAAAAATATTTTAAGCCATCAAAAATTAATATCTTCACTTTGGGACTTAAGAAAATTATACCAATTGCTCTTGAGTGATAAGAAGACAACTTAGTACATTTTCATGAATTTTATTACTTTTGCGATTTTTATCATTTTTTAATTATTTTTAATATTTTAAAATTCAATTTTAAGTTTAGAAATGAAATATTTATTTTAATTATCATTTTATTTTTATAAAATTGCACTGGTCATGAGCAGCTCCCAAGACCAATTTCATAATTTTTTTATTTGTATTTTAATTATAAAAAAATTATTTTAATGTCAAAAATGGTGATTAATTTTTAAAATTTAGAAATTAATTAAGAAAGAAGATATCAAACCTAATATTTTTTCCTAATTAAGGCTGCTTTATAATTTCCTAAGAATCTGAGGAGTGAGGACTGGCAGTTGTGCTAGTAGGTAAGACCAGTAAGGAGTAGGTAAGGTGGGAGATATGATTCGTTTGCATCACGATTCACTACAATCAGCATTGATTCTTTAACTGCGTTCTTACAGGGAGAGAGGGAGGCGGCCATGGCGGTCCCCCTAATTATATATGTACTTAGAGGAACCCCAGTTACATATATATATGTATATTAAATGAGATGAGAGTGATGGATCTACCACAAAAGCGGATCTCCAATAATAATATAAAAAGGGGAATAATTACATGCAGAAAATCCGAAATATTGATATTTATTAATTAATCACCCAAGTAATTTTTATTAATGTTGAGGTTGAAAAAGGATCTAAGTAATGGGATATTGTGTTGGTGGGCTATGTTTTAGGTAGAGGACCTTTTTATGACCATCTTCTTCAAGAAATAGGTAAATCTATAAACTCGAAGGTTAGGCGGAGCTTCTTTCCCTTTGTGATAGCTTCTTTCTTTTCAAGTTTAAGGGTGAGAGAAGTGTGATTTCTTCAGGTAGGCAGACAGTGTGACATACTTCACTGTCGACAGTAATCGGGATTGGATGGTATCTCAGGAGGACTACGTAGCTCGTGACATGCGTTATATGCATTTTAAGACTAATATTATCATATTTTTTAATGTAATTTTTTTAGCAATAGTGGTACTCATTGTTAACTGAGGTGTATATTCTTTTCTTTTTACTATTTTGAAGTGGTTTTCTGCTTCTCAAGTATCAAATATATTGTTATGACAGTTGTGTTGCAAACAACATTACTGAGCAGAGGCAGAATGTTCATTTATCCAAAAACTGTTGTTTCTTTTTTTTTTTTCCAACAACACAAACCAAACATAGCTTAATCGGATCATCTGATGCGAAGCAACTTATCTACAGTAGGTGCTTATCAGCTGCTTATGAATAATGTACGGCTATCCCAAACATACCCTAAATTAAGAAAAGTTTTTTCTTTGATAGAGAAATATATGGGGTTGCTTGAAACACTGACTGCTATATGATGTTTTAGGAAGGCAGGCCAAACACTTTTGCTTAAAAGCTTTTTAATAAGTGTGTTTTGGAACCGACAAACGCACTATTCACAGAACTAACTTTTACTTTTTGACATTATTGCACTTATATGACTTAAAATATAAAACTCAAAATTAATTATTGAATCTCTTCATTTTACAACTTTTGGACGGTGCTATTTAGGAACTGCGTCTATCGATTATTTTGATACGTGTATAAATTATGGGACTAAAATTTTTTCATGTAAATAAAAATTTAAATTTATAAAATAAAAATTATCGTCAAAGAAGAATTAGCTCAAATAAGATATTCAATAAAATTATACATCGTATGACTTTACTCTTCAAGTTAACAATGTATTAACATATTTATGGGTCAACCCATTCACATACAACGAGTTCCTCAGCATTCATTGTTGGGCTGGCTGTTTTACAATATACTTTGGTTAGGTGTGGCAAATTAGGTTTTTGTTCGAGTTCAAGTTTCACCAAAAATTAACATGATCTGAAACTGCTTGATTCGAATCAGACCTGAATTTTAAACTAGTCAGAAAGTCCAACACGAACACGACCCGCCTTCAACCCGCAACACATATAACACATTTAATATAAGGAATGATAATTATTTGTGTCAATTCGGGTCAATTTCAAATCAATCTCTTGTCAAATTCAGGCTGGCCAGTTGATTTTGAGTAAATTTAGTTGGTGGGCTAGTTTTGGATTAGTTTTTAGGTTGGCGGTTGAACCCAAACCTAACCCAAAAATTATTTGTCAACCGGAACATAAAATTTAGTTGGTTAAGGGTTACTGGTTGGTTCATAATCCTCCATTATGTAAGATCGCCTTAAGGTGTGCATGTCAAGGCCCCCAAAAGTAGTGTCTGTCTTCAGTTGGAAAAATTATTACGTGCTGATAAAAAAGATGCAGAACGTGCCTATTTCGTTGTATTTACAAACGATGAAAAGTATGAGTTGCTCATGACATCAAATTGTTTTCAGATATGAGAGAGTTCTACCATAGAAAGGATATAGTATAGTTATCATTATTGTATGGCACTAAATTCGATCCTTAAGTCGCAAAATTATTACTATTTATGCATAATTTCTAAAGTTGAAACATTAAAGAACATGATTTCCTCTCATGATATAAACAAAACTAAGTCAAAATTGTAGTTAATCTAGACCTCATTCAATTTTGATGCCTTACTTTAGTATGTATGATCTACTAGATTACTATGATTTTCAATCAGTTGTCTGACTGTAGTACGCATGATCAACTTTGATGGCTGGCTCTTGCAATAATCTATCAATTATGTAAGTGTGTTTTTATTGATGATAAGAATTATAAGAACTTCGGTATAATTTTGTATATGATCAGATTTAGGCCTCATTTTTTCTTATTTTTTCACATTTTAAATTAGGAGTATTATTGGATATTATAAAAGCTACTATATGAATACCTCGTTGCTTGTCTATCCAACAAGTATCCATTAGTCGATGTTCTTTTGATGACTATGTCGTCTTCATCAACCTATATTTAACAAGATAACTTAGTTGAACTCGCTCGATATATAATGTTTGCCAATATTATGCATCTTTCAATAAAAATGATCCAATATTTATGAAACTGTACATCTTTTTTAGGGTCCAGGCTAAACCATTACAATAGGAAATACTTTTAATAATAGGCCTTATATGTCCTAGTGATATTCTCTTTGGTCGTAATAGTGTTATTTCTTAATTACGTCCACCAATAATTTCCATCAAGCAATAAAACATTATGGAATAAGTTTTGAAATAATCGAATTAGTATATATTATAGTCCATAGAACCCTAAAATCAAATATTTTCTAGTTTTTCCTCTATTTGAGTTAATCACATAAAAAATGTAATTCAACCCTTATATGTAATTGTTTGTAAAGAATTTTACATAATAAATTTGTGGCTTATATATATATATATATATATATATATATATATATATATATATATATATATATATATATATATATATATAATGTGAGCTAGAAAATTCACGGCGATCGAGCAATTGATTATCTTTTTAGTGTTGCACGAGAATTCAACACACTCAAGTGAAATAAAACAACCACTAATGACATCAGAAGTTTTTACGTGGAAAACTGTAGAGGCAAAAAAATTATGGGGTCTGACCCAGTTGTAAAACTTCACTATTGGTTGATGATTATATAGGCTTCTTGTCTCACAGACGGGAAATTATTAACATATTTTCCAAATTACAATGTTGATTGACGTCGTTCGATCGGTGGTGGTCGATGGTGATTGGTGATGTTTGATGACGGTCAGCGGTGATCAACGACAGTCGGTGGTGGTTGATAGTGACGGTAGTGTCGTCGGTGGTTGTCAATGGCGATCGGCAGAAGTCGACAACAATCAGCAGGTATCTACAACTGTCGGCGGTGGTCAAGTGCAATCGGTGGTGGTTCGTGACGGTTGGCGGTGGTCTACGAAAGGTGACGGTGGTTGACAACGGCCGACGGCAATCGAAGATGACAGGGATGGTGCTGGACTTAAGCTCTTTCTCACAACTTCAAGTTCTCTCTTAAGTCTTAAACTTCCCCCTCATGAGAGGGGTTAGACTCTATTTATAGTGTTTTGCCGCTTTGATCGGACGGTCCGAGGAGCTTCCTTGAATCAAACGACAGTTGATGGACATTTGAGTGCCTTAACAATGTCGAAATTGATCAATCTTGGGCTCGTTGGATTCATTTTATCGAGACGCTTGATTCGACTATAGGCTTGTTAGATTCCACATTCATTTAACTCTCTAAATATGTCTGAAAAACTTATAGCAGTTATTTAATGACTTGATCTGAGCTTGATTCGACTCGGATTGGACAAATTTTTATATCATTTGGTCTGTCTCGTCGAGTCGGTCAGTTTGATGTTAAGTTTGCTGAAATTGATTCTCTAGATAATTTTTAATCAATATTCGAACAGAGTGATATGCTCGTAAATGCCCTACAGATAAAGCATCAATTCGCATTTTAATCTTCTCCCCAAATTCTATTTTCGCGCACTTTTTTGCCTAAAATTTATCTGTATTTGGATTTAATTTAAAATTAATTTGCTAATTTTTTAAATTATGATATAATATAAATTCAATTTGATTAAATCAAAATTACAATTTTATTTCTTTTTTCATATCACAATTTTTAATTTTTCAAATTTAAGCTATTAGTCAATATAAATTTCACTTGTCATCTTAATTTTTTGATTAGATGCATAAGCTTAAGGAAATGTAATAGAATTCTATAACATATATGCCACACACAATTCTTAAAATTTGAATGTTACAAATAGTATAATTTAAATTTAAAATTTATATTTATAAATACATAAAAATTATGTGATGTGTATTTAAATATTCTATATAAGTAATTATACAACAAATTTAGCACTACAAAATAATATTAATTTTTTTCTTCGGATATTGTTGAATTTGAATATATCTTGTGAATCACACCTAAAGAATATAGCGTGGAACATGAGAGTGTGAGGGACAGAGATAGAGAGAGAATGTGTGTGTGCAGTAAGGAATTGATTCATTGATTTATTAATTAAGAGAGTGTGTGTCTGCACTAACGAATTGATTCATTGATTTACTAATTAACATTTACTGTAGAAATGATCTCTATTTATAGAATAAGAAGGTATTGTGTGCATAACTCTGAGGTGTTATAGGGTAGTTTGTGTATTTACATGAATGATTTTATGTCTCAACTACTTTATCTCTCAGTCGGTTGAGATTAGCGGCCTTGGGTCGGCAAGTCTCATTCAACTGACTATGCTAAGTTGGGGTTGTTGATTGGCTTTGATTGATCATCAGTCGTCAAAGCTTCGCTCAATTGGCTTGAGTCAACCGATCGGTTGCTTTGGTCCAGCTATCGATTGTCGACCCCTCAGAAGAGGGCGGAATTTTCCTGTGCGTCGTCCGAACGTAGCGCTACGTTCGGACGCCAGTTAAAAAACGACGCGTGGTGTAAGTGTGGCCGCAAGCCCACGTCGGATACTTAATGGAAAAAATTGAAAATATTACGCCCGGCCCGGCCCGACCCGATCCTCCCGCCGTTTCGCATATCCCGCTTTTCATAAATACGTTTAATATGCCATTTATGGTTTTAACGCCAATTGGGATTACATTCGCTCCGCCTCCTCCTAGGGTTTTCGAGATTTTGAGTTTTGAATCCTTGATTGGGATTACTCGCTCTCCTCATAGGGTCTTCGAGATTTTGAGTTTTGAATCCTGAAGACAATGTCGTCGTCCGACTCGGAGAATACGCTGTGGGAGGAGGAGACAGGATCGGAGTCACAAGAGAGAGGAACGAATTCAGACAACCCGGTAGTCGAAGAGGTAAAGAAATCATTGAAGGTGGCAAAGAAGTCGAAGGAGGGCATGGCAGGAGAAAGTTTGTCGTGGTAAGTATACTCCTTCTGTTCCTCCTTTTTTAGGGTTTCTGCTTGCTTCATTTTCGTCTGACTAATTTATTAATATGGTTAACCTCTAAATACAGTGTATTTTCCTGTGTATTTTTCAGTTTATTGTCAGTGTATTATGTTCAGTGTATTACTTTCAGTGTATTTTGAGTGTATTATTTTCAGTGTATTTTCAGTGTATTTTCAGTGTATTACTTTCAGTGTATTTTCAGTGTACTTTCAGTGTATTTTCAGTATGTTTTCGTTGTATTTTCAATGTATTGTCAGTGTTATTTTCAGTATATTTTCAGTGTATTTTCAGTGTATTTTCAGTTTTTACTAAGGTATTTTCAGTGTATTATTTTCAGTGTATTGTCAGTGTATTATTTCAGTGTATTATTTCTGGTAATAATTTCAGTGTATTCTCAGTGTATTCTCAGTGTATTATTTTCAGTGTATTTTCAGTGTATTATTTTCAGTGTATTATTTTCAGTGTATTCTCACTGGAGTATTTTCAGTATATTTTCAGTGTATTTTCAGTGTATTTTCAGTGTATTTTTTCAGTGTATTTTTAGTGTATTCCCAGTGTATTATTTTCAGTGTATTCTCACTGGAGTATTTTCAGTGTATTTTCAGTGTATTCTGTGTATTTTCAGTGTATTTTCAGTGCATTGTCAGTGTATTATTTTCAGTGTGTTTTCAGTGTATTCTCAGTGTATTATTTCAGTGTATTTTCAGTGTATTCTCAGTGTATTATTTTCAGTTTATTCTCACTGGAGTATTTTCAGTGTATTTTCAGTGTATTCTCAGTGTATTTTTTTCAGTGTATTTTTAGTGTATTCCCAATGTATTATTTTCAGTGTATTCTCACTGGAGTATTTTCAGTGTATTCTGTGTATTTTCAGTGTATTTTCAGTGCATTGTTAGTGTATTATTTTCAGTGTGTTTTTAGTGTATTCTCAGTGTATTATTTCAGTGTATTTTCAGTGTATTCTCAGTGTATTATTTTCAGTGTATTATTTTCAGTGTATTCTCACTGGAGTATTTTCAGTGTATTTTCAGTGTATTCTCAGTGTATTTTTTAGTGTATTTTCAATGTATTCCCAGTGTATTATTTTCAGTGTATTCTCACTGGAGTATTTTCAGTGTATTTTCAGTGTATTCTGTGTATTTTCAGTGTATTTTCGATGCATTGTCGATGTATTATTTTCGATGTATTATTTTCGAGTGTGTTTTCGAGTGTGTTTTCGAGTATATTTCGATGTATTTTCAATGTATTGTCGGTGTATTATTTTCGATAGTACTTAACGAGTGTATTATCGATGTATTTTCGGTGTATTGTCAGTGTATTATTTCAGTGTTTTCTCAGTGTATTTTCAGTGTATTCTCAGTGTATTATTTTCAGTGTATTATTTTCAGTGTATTCTCACTGGAGTATTTTCAGTGTATTTTCAGTGTATTTTCAGTGTATTCTCAGTGTATTATTTTCAGTGTATTTTCAGTGTATTCCCAGTATTATTTTCAGTGTATTCTCACTGGAGTATTTTCAGTGTATTTTCAGTGTATTTCCAGTGTATTTTCATTGTATTATTTTCGCATGTATTTTCAGTGTTAATGACATGAATCTTACTCATGCAGGTTTATGGACAGGAAATCCATGTATTGTAGATGCCGCCCATCAACATGTAGAGACGTTTTGGAGAAGGTTAGGCCTGCTGTTTCTCAGGAAACTTGGGCTAAACTTGAAGAATTGAAGCTCAGTCAGTTTTTTGATCTCCCCTCCTACACTCAAGAGCACATCATGACCATGCATATACTAAATTCTTGGGATATGAAGAAAGCGGCATTCAGATTGGGGGGAAGGACATAAGGTTTGATGCAGACCAAGTTGCACTGTTAGTTGGCATGCCCAATAGAGTACCTGTCGCAACTTGGGGCGAAAATTTCATTCCTAATGTGAGTGCCAATATGGCAAAGAAGGAATTACTGGATGGGCCACTCTCAAAGTCATCCACGGCAGCTGTGAAACTTATTATTAAGTTTTTGTTATCGAACTTATTATTTTCTTACAACAATTTGAGGGTGCCGGAAGGGCTATATTCGTTTGCCGACAATATAGATACATTTTCGTCGTTTAATTGGCCTGCAACGATATGTGACCACCTGATTGAGCAAATAAACGGGTGCATCATGAAATTAAAGAAGGGCCACAAATTGAGATACTTCAATGGGTTTGTTTTTCTTCTGACGGTTAGTCCATTTACATGACCTATTACATATCTATGTCATTTATTTTAACAGTGAAGTACTAATTTAATTTTTTTACCTGCAGCTGTTGTTTTATGAGCGGACAACTGTCATGGCCCCAGCTCTTCCTGATGCCAGACCTCGCATGTTGCGGTGGCGGAAAAAAATGGGCTGGAACCGATCAAGGAGTCATTTAAGTTTTGAAAGACTTAGAACTGTACAGGTACGTAGTAATATTTTTGGTATCATTTCAGACTTTTTTTTTTATAAAATATATGAAATATTTTACTAAATGCCCATGTAGGTACTCGATTCATTTGCCGATGCCCGTGAGGACGAGCAGATCTTACTTGCCCCTACATGGGAGCACATCTCTTCTCCTACCGGTTATGCGGAGCTACTGACACCAGAATCACGCGGTGGCACCCCTTTGGTTCTGGATCAAAGCACCCCCCGGCCTACATATGCACATATGCAGGCAGAAAGCAGTGCTGGTAATATGGAAGGGATAGTTCAAACTCTGAGGGAGCTTCAGAATTTTGTTTATAAATTCACTGAAACTGTAAATAATAGATTAGACAGGGCGGAGGCTGATATTGTGGTGATGAAGACCGACATTGTGGAGATGAAAAATAAATTAAATAAAGGTGACACCGAATCACCTAAAGAAAGCCCATCAGTGGCTGAACAGCCTCCTACCTATATGGAGGAAGAAAGGGAAGAGGAATCCGGGCTTATGGTTTCGGATTCAATAGTTCCAATGTGGACTATAGCTTCAGTGGAGGAACTCGTAACTTGAAGAAATAATGAATAAGGGGCACAGGGAACATGGGGAGGAAACCGTGACTAAAACGCCAATGGGTAGCTTAGTCCGAAGGGTTAAGTCCAGAGGCGCCCGTAAAAGGAAGGCAGTTGTCTCTCCATTCATTGTAATTAAGAGGAAGAAAAACCCTCCAATAACGGAAGAACAACTTCCGGAGTCCGAATTGGACAGTCAGCGAGGAGCTATCATTCCGGTTGAAGGTGACATCACTGCGGAGGCAGCACACATCGATGAAGCTGGGAAATATGACTCGGATATTATTACGACGAATGAGGAGGATGAACAGCGAGGACCTACCATTGCATTACAAGGTGACTTCCCTGCTCGTTGATCGTCCAGCCATTGAGTTTCCTAGCAGAGATCTATTACCAGCAGAGATGCAGCGGGTCATAGATACATGTTTGAACCGATTCAAAGCTGAGTATGTAAAGCCACAATACTTTATTTGTACTTCCTTATTCCTTTTATTAAATGTAATGATATTATTTTTATTCATAATGCAGCGACGATGTAATAATTCACAGGGGCCATATTTACAGAAGTCGGAATTGTGTCTTGTTATTGTGGAATAATAAAGAAATAGGAACCGAACATATAGATATGTTCGAACTTGCTTTGGAAAATAAGAGGCGTCAATCGCCCGAATCTTACAAATCATATATATACGTGTCTTCGGCACATTGGGTAAAAATCAACCTTCATATTTAGTTAGGAATCTTGCTCATGTTTAATGCATAATATCATTTAATTTGTTTATGCAGATGTACAGAAATCCCCCATACAGAGGTATTGTATCGCATGTTACAAAGGAGGCCGTCGCGGCAGCAGATTTAATTTTCGTTCCAATTATTCATAACCGGCATTGCACTCTACTAGTCGGAAATCAGAATTTGCGTGTGTGGAGATTTTTTGATTCTTTGCCGAATAAAACTCATTTGGCAGTCACACGCGAAGTGGTATGCAACACGCCACTTACTTTATTTATTGTCTAAACAACTTCCTCGTTGCGACAAGCTAACAATCATTTAAATTGGTACGACTTGTTTTCAGATTCAGTATCTTGCTGATTCAGTAGGGAGTGCTTTTGAGTCCGACCCCACAAAGTGGAAAATTGTCATGTCCAAAGGACTCCCCACACAGACTAACAGCGTCGACTGTGGTATTTTTATTTGTAAATACATGGAGACACTTGCAAAGAAAGAGAAAGTTGTTTGGAAAGATAAGCTAGACTGGCAGGCTGAAATGCCACGGTTTAGAGCTGAACTCGCATACGAAATATGTAAATATAAGCTATCTGATAGTTGATTGTACATTTAAACTAACCTTTAGATAAAATTCTGATTCATTTTCTGTATTGTATTTGATATCTAAAATCTGACATTTAAGTGTTCACTTCCTGTGTATGTATATTGTGCAATTGAGTTTTCAACTTTTCAATTTTTCTGATGTATTGCATGGTGTGCAGCAACACCAGAATTCTGGTGTATTTTCAGTGTTTTTCTGGTGTATTGTATGGTTTGCAGGCTGTTTCTCTGTAAATACACTGAAAATACACTGCAGGATTCTGGTATATTTTCAGTGTATTTTTAGTGTATTTCTGGTGTATTGCATGGTTTGCAGGAACTACAGAATTCTGGTGTATTCTCCAGTGTATTTCTGGTATCTTGTATGGTTTGCAGGATATTTTTCAACTGTTCAGTGTCTGCTGTCTTAATTGTTAATAGTAGTGCACAATACACCGAATTACAGTGTTTTACGTGTATTTCGATGTATTGCATGGTGTGCAGCAACACCAGAATTCTGGTGTATTTTCAGTGTTTTTCTGGTGTATTGTATGGTTTGCATGCTGTTTCTCTGTAAATACACTGAAAATACACTGCAGGATTCTGGTGTATTTTCAGTGTATTTCTGGTGTATTGCATGGTTTGCAGGAACTACAGAATTCTGGTGTATTCTCCAGTGTATTTCTGGTGTACTGTATGGTTTGCAGGATATTTTTCAATTGTTCAGTGCCTGCTGTCTTAATTTGTTAATAGTAGTGCACAATAAACCATAATTCTGGTGTTTTCTGTGTATTTCTGATGTATTGCATGGTGTGCAACAACACCAGAATTCTAGTGTATTTTCAGTGTTTTTCTGGTTTATTGTATGGTTTGTAGGCTGTTCTCTGTAAATACACTGAAAATACACTGCACGATTCTAGTGTATTTTCAGTGTATTTTCAGTGTATTTTCAGTGTATTTCTGGTGTATTGCATGGTTTGCAGGAACTACAGAATTCTGGTGTATTCTCCAGTGTATTTCGGTATCTTGTATGGTTTGCGGGATATTTTTCAATTGTTCGATTACTCGTTGCCTTAATTTGTTAATAGTAGTGCACAATACACCAGAATTCTGATAATAGAAGAGATAGCTAAATACACTGAAATTACACTGAAAATACACTAAAAATACACTTAAAATACACTGAAAATACACTGAAAATAATACACTGAAAATAGAAGAGATAGCTAAATACATTGAAAATACATTAAAAATACCCTGAAAATACAGCAAAAACATACACGATTCCAGATGAGTTTGTTTATTTACATGGTTGTACAAGGTTTTCTCATTAATAACATTTCAATCATGTCACATCTCAGTAATGAAGTGCATCAGTAATTCGGTGTAGGATGGTTCAGGCGTGACATTTTCCTGTACTACAGTACAAATTGAATGTTAGTGAGAACATTTCAAAGTAAGATTAGAGAAGTCAAAAAGATATTTACCATGCTCAGTGACTGTGACACTGCGAACATGTTTGCTTCACAATTACTCTGTGGTTCTTCTCTACTGGATCCTTCATGATTTTTTTCTGCATAAAGTTATTCATTTTAGCATCGAGTAAAGTTATATAAAATACTAAATTATTTAGAATGTAGAATTACATACTCTTCGTCCTCCTGCCTTTTTCCCAGTATTCTTTTAGCCTAGCATTGGAAATACCTTTGGGTCTCATTTTTACGGGATCATTTAGATTGCTAGTTGGCGCATGTGATTTTTTCTTTTTGGTAGCTTTATTTGGATTAGGATCCTTCCCATCTAATATGTCATCAATACCTATAGATGTCTGTTGACCTCATTTTTGATGAGGTCTTCTCTTCTTCTCTTTAGTACTTAGGATCTAGCCTTAAGCTTTTCCTTTGACTATCCTAGAGGATTAGAATTGGGACCCACCACTTAGAAATTCAAACCACTTCTTAACTCCCTGCAAACTCCACAAACTTAATTGTAGACCCCTAATCACTCGGAGGGTTGAAATCAAATGTGGAAGTTTAAAGGATGAGTTCCTATAGGACTCTTTGGCACTCAGGACCGCTCAGGTGGCACTGGTGCAGTGAAGGGTTGACTTACACACACACTACACCTATACACTACACTTTCACACACCTCCTAAAAACACACCCATACCTAACTTGACCTCCTGACTCATGAAGGTGATTCACATGGATGGTCCTTAACCCCTAAGCCTTTGGCTAAGAGGGTTAGGAACAACATAGTGGATGCCTCAAATGAGTCCCTTCATGGCTCATGTGGGCTTGATATGGCTTCATGGCTCAACCAAAATGATTTCATTCCACTTATAATTACCCAATCTTCAATTTTCCAAATTTTTAATTTTTGACCCCGAGGACCCTACACCCGCCTAACTCTACCCAAAACCTCGAAATTACCCAAATCCTCCAAAATTTCCAAATCACCCAAAATTCCCCAAAAACATTCCTAAACATTTACTCACCAATCAAATTGATCATCCATAGCCAAAAATACCAAAAATTCCAAAAATACCCCCCAATACCCTCCAAATACCCAAAATGCCCCTCTTAGCCAAAAAATCAAAAAATTCAGAAAATTCCCAGAAAATTCCAGAAAATCCTAAATATTCCCAATTTCATTTTGTCTAACTACACCATGGGCCAATTTTGTCAATTTACCCTACTTTTATCAAAATCCCCAATTTGACCCATTTTTAACCCAAAGTGAACCCAATGCCAAACCAAACCTACCCAATTGACCCAAATTCTGGTCCAATTCAATTCTAAACTTCAATTAAACATCCCCAACACTAATCTAGACCAAATCCAAGCCCAATTTGATTGACATTTGAATCCAATTTCACTTTTGACCTTAAAGCCCAATTTGAACCCATGACCCAAACTTAGCTCAAACTCACCCAATTCAACTCCAATTAACCCCAAACCTTTTCTAAACCTTCCTTAACATCCCCAAAAATAAAACACTAACATAATTTGCCCAAAATTTAGACCCAAACCCCACTCAAATTCAACCCAAAGCTAAAAGACCCAATCTTGACCTAAACTCAAACCTAATCCAAATAAGCCCAAACCCCAAAATCAAAACCCAACCAAAGTCAAAACCTCTTTGAAACACTCCCATAAACATTTTCCAACATTAATTTTACAACAATTTCAACCCTAGCCCAACATTGGCCCAAGTTAGCCCAATTTGACCTACATTAACCCCTTTACCAAAGAAGCCCAAATCCAACCCAATTCAAACCCAAATCACTCCAAACTTGTTTCAAATCAATCATGACACATCCTTAGACAAAACTCAACATTTATTTGGCATGGCCCATTGCAAATTTTTCTATTCAAAAGCCCATTTTCTAACCTAAAAGCCCACTCCCTTAAACCTTCCTAAAAGCCCACATTTACCAAATTTTAAAAGCCCAAAGTCCATTTCCAAGCCCACATGAAACCTTTTCTTCATCATTCCTTTGATAATCCTATTTGACCAAAGTCTTAAACCATCATGAAATCAACCCATTTGTAGCATCATGACAAATCCCATCAATGGAATCCAAAGTTTTCAAAATTCCAAATAACCCTTTTCCATGCAAGTGAGCCAACCTTTTCCCCAAGCCATGAGCAAGCCAAATGAAGTCATGGAGCCATGCATAAGCCATATGCAAGCCATGGGGAGCCCTTTCCACCTCACCATGCCACTTATGGCAAGGAGAGGGGAGCCTTTCTTAAGCCTTCACTAAACCTTTTTTAACCTCATTCATGATACACTTTAACCAAAATTGGCCACCTCACCTTGGATGGGGACTTCACCACATATGTGAGGCTGACCCAAATGATCTCACATCAGCCCAAATCAAGCCTTGGTGAGTGAACCAAGCCAAAACCATGAATTGACCCAAATTGGACCAAAAATGCTCCTTACACCCATGCCATTTAAATCATTGACTTTACACATGGCATAACCCAATTGATTGCACTAAGATCAAGCTCAATCATGTGAGTTTTCCTCAGCCAAAAAACCTTGATGAATGAACCAAGCCAACCCTCATGGCCACCCAAGCTCCACCATAACATTCCTTATTTAAACCCCACCTCCATGACCAAGTGGAAGAGATGCAAAGATTACCTTGGGTAAACTCTGCCAAATTGTTCCCAAAGCTTCTCCAAGCACTCCTAAGCTCAATCCAATCATTTCCAATTGAGGCCTCACCTCTTGGACAAAGGTATCAAATTTTTCTCCTCCAACCGAGCATGTTTTAATTTTCTGTAATTATTCACATGTTTTAAGTATATCATCACCATATAGATGTGTGCTACTTGATTAGACGATCATTTTAAAAAAAAATTCATTCAATTTCGTTGAGAATCGAGGGAGATATCAAGGTTTGAAGTTGGACGGTTTTGGGTGAATAGAACTAGGGGGAGAAGCGACGAGCCGTCCGATCAGGCGTGTATCCAACGGACGGCGCTGATGGAGTTGGACGGTAGCTGCATCCATGAACAGAACCGCGCCAGCCAATCAGGGAGCGACACGTGGCGATTGAGCGGGAAAATGAAATATTTTATTTATTTTTGACCCTAAACTTCAAAAATGCATAACTTTGTGTAGAAAAATCATAAAAATAAAATAAAAATACCCTCTTGCTCAGTGAATAGAGGAGAATAATGTGGAAAAGAAATCATTTAATTTTATTGAGTATTTGATCTTTAATAATTTATTTACTCTCTGAACATTTTTAATTCTCCATGCATGTATACAATTCACCATGGCATGAGACCATAGGGCTTTTGAAGCCTCTGAATTTGGGAACATTCCCTGAATTTTCCAAAGTCAGAGGCCATCCCTATGAAGAGTTATTGATTTTTCAACTCTAGGTTGCTAGTTTGAGTATTTTAATTCCAATAATTAGCATATTGTGAAATAAATTCTAGGAAAATTTGGTGATGTTTATTATGACCAGAGAACCCTAGGAAAAATAGGTTTTGAGTTAACTCACTTGGAATAACCCTAATTGGCTTAAACACCCAAAATGGAGTTTTAATTAATTAGAGCTAATCATACATCAAATTGACTTCAAATCAATTCTCCACTGACTTTTAGGATCAGAGGAACCCACCATAAAAGTTTGAAGTCAATTGGACTTGGTTAGCCCTATCAAATGGGTTGATTAAGCCATTTAGCCAAAATTAAACTTCAAAACTTCATAACTCACAAAATACTTTTCAAAAATTCACAAAATTAGTTTTGGAGCCTATCTGATATCAGGGGAATTTAAGAAAATTAAAATTTAAATTTTCTAAAAAAGTTGATTTTTTGCATTATTTTAATATTTTTAATAATTAAAAAATAATAAAAATCACAAAAATAATAAAATTCACCAAAATGTCACATTTTGAATTTTAATCACTTAGGAACAAACCCCATATTTTTCTTAGGTCTCTAGGATGAGATATTAAATTTTAAAGCCCTAGGGTAATTTTAAAATTAAAAAAATGTATTTTCTAGCATTTCCACTAAAATAATTCTAATAAATTAAAGAAAAATCAGAAAATTTTAAAAATTAGTTCTATGATTTTCTTGATATCAGAGAGATTTTTGAAAAATATAAAATTCATTTTTCAATCTTTATTTTATTTTTAAATTAATTAATACTCCAAAACTCAAAATAATTATAATAAAAAGAATATAATTCAAAAAATCACCAAAATTGTTCCAAGTGGTCCTCTAGTCATTAGGAATGTCCCATAATTTTCTTAAGGACTTAAACTTTCCCTTGGTCATATTATTAAATTTTTCTTGGAAATCCCTATTTTCCACCAAAAATAATTGCATAAATAAATTAAATACAGAAAAATCGCATTTTCTCCTCTAATGCCTTTATTGACATATGAGTGAAGTCACATAAAAATTTTAAATTCATTTGAGCTCAATTTAGTGAGTTATGGAATTAGTAAGCTTGAAGGGCAAAATGGTAATTAAAATTTTAACCATTAATTAAAACTTTAGGCTTAATAAAATGAAAAAGTAAAATATTTGATCTTAATCTGATTTGGATGATTGAAATTTAAATAATTAAGGGTAGGAACCCATCAATCATTTTTAAGAATAAACCTTAATTAAATGATTAATTAAACTTGGAAGAATAATAAAAAATTGGAATTATTAAAATAGGGATATTATTAGGAAGAGATTTGTTCTTTAATTTAAGGATCCCTAAATTAATCACCTCAATAATATTTAATTCCTAATTAAAATGATAATCCAAATTTAAGATTTAAAATGCTAAAAGACTTAATCATTAAATTAAATTAAAGTTAAATTATTTAAATTAAATCCTTTTAAAATTTCAATTAAATTAATACTTTAACAATTAAAATTAAATCATCTTTAAAACATAAAAAATAAAATATTAAATCAAAATTAAAAATAAAATTAAATTAAAATTTAAATTAAATTAAATTAAATTAAATTAAATTAAATTAAATTAAATTAAATTAAATTAAATTAAATTAAATTAAAACATATTAAATTAAATCAATTTAAATCAAATCAAATTAAATTAAATTAAATTAAATTAAATTAAATTAAATTAAATTAAATTAAATTAAATCAAATTAAATTAAATTAAATTAAATTAAATTAAATTAAATCATATTAAATTAAATTAAATTAAATTAAATTAAATTGAATTAAAATAAAAAATAAAATCAAGTTAAAATTAAAATTAGATTAAATTAAATAAATTAAATTAAAATTGAAACTAAACCAAATTAAATTAAATTAAAGTTAAATTAAATTGAATTAAAAATAACATCACATAAGACATAAAGAATTCAAAAATAAATCTAAAACAACTTGAACACTATTCCAAACTTAAATCCATTAACTGAAATTAAATTAAATCATAAATCACTTGAACATCAATTTGCCCTCGAAAGCTTTTGTTGTCACAACTCCTAAATGGAGTATTAAGTGAAGTGTTACTTCACTTATAGGATATTCAAATGTCATAGTTCACTGAGCAAGATAACAAAACTTGAACTCCAGGACGATTAATTCATTTGTATAATTAAATTCTCTTGGACTTAAAATAATCCTAGAAATATTGAAAAGATGTTTAAGATTCGTCTTAAGCACTTCCTCGATATGATAGGAGTTTATAAGAACAATTGAACCTAATTGTTCTTTGATGAAGGAAATCGTCCTCAAACCAAAATACCGACACCTAGACGTCATAGGAGATGACTAGCTATAGGAGTAGGACCTTGGTAGAAAACCATAACCTTTCCCTTAGCTTTACCTAGGAACTTGCTTTAAATGCTTAAATATTCTAATTGTGTTTTAAGTGCAGCTTGGGATGACGGGAAGACCCTCAGGTATGCTTTTATTTTATTGCAATTTACCTTATTGCAATTTATTTAATCGCATCGTACTTACTTTTCTTGCATGATAAACAACTGTTGCATGAAAACCCACACCTTTAGGATAGTCCCTAAAACTGAAACCAAAACTAAATTAAAAGTCATTACAAGATAAAATTCATCGCCACAACATTTCAAAATATAAAACAACTCAAAATTTAATCACAAACAGAACAACAAAACTACAACTACAACTAAATTAAAACGTCTTGTTGGATGATCGGGAATACCTCGGATGATGTAACCTACGTGTTGCTAACGGGATTTCACACGGTCTAAATGAAATTGTGGAACTCATTCGGTTGAGTTTAGCAAATTCATCTGGACTAAGTGAATCCGATAAAAATAACGATGCCGGAAGGATGGAACCGTGGGATCTTAACCGGTGTTGTTATAATCAACTTTAAGATTTGTTTTAATTAAAATATTAAAAACACTTGGACTTTAAGATTTCTAAAACAAAATACTTTTCTCATCTCTTGATTTTCACCTTCTATAACTAAACCTCTGCAACAACAAGGAGCTTGGAGCACGGTGGGCAGCACGGCCATCTTCGTCAGCAAAACAACTCTACATCAGCTAAACTTTCTTAGAATTAAATAACCAAGCCATAGGACTTCGAGGTAGTTTGCCTGGTGCAACATAAATCCTCAACTCTTCGTTAGACATTTGCATGATCATGTCATGTAAATTAAGCCCTAACCGGTCTTAGGACTTCGAGGTAGTCGTTTGGTACGACGTAAACCCTCACATCTTCAAGGCTATTTGTATGATTTTATCATACAAATATAAGTCCAAATTAATTAAAATTGGCGAATCAAAACATTAAATAAACATGAGGGCTTTCCTAAATTCAAGCCAAACAATAGGATAGTCGGGAAATTACCGAAATTCGCTTCGAATCTGTGATTTCTCCTACCTTTCTTCCTTTGAATTCCCAAAATAAAAATGTTCCAAATTTGATCCATTCCCTATTGAAATTCCAAAATTTGATCCCTTGAAAACTTAAACTTTGAAATTCTTGAGAGCAGAACCACTGATTATTATCGAGAGTTTTCTTAGGTGATTCCCATCACTTAAGATGTAATTAACTATAGGGGCTTGCCCTTATAGGGAATTTTAAGAACCCGAGTAATATAAACCCCGTTTAATGTTTTCATATTAAGCGAGGGAACTTGTCGGCTTATAAAATTGGTTCGCGGACCAAACGGATGTCACGAAACCTTTCTAGTTTATTTAATCGAAGCCCCATTATCGAGCGATGTGTCTATTCTTCGGGATAGATACACGGTTTGTCGTGTGTGCTGACCCACAATTTTATATTATGATATTTTTAATTTAATTGCAACGACGCAAAAAAAAACTTGACCCCGTTATTTATATGTATAGAATTGTAATTGTTTATGTTGTGGATGCTACGCAAGTATACGTATCGTATCAAGTAATACGGGGCTCTAGTGGAGTCACGGTTATCGATCCACAGGGAAAGAGAAAATTAAATAACAACTAATTTAAAATAATAATAATAATTTTTAAAATAGTATACGAAAATTTTGAATTCTAAAATTTGAGCGCAATAAAGTAAACTAAGTATTTAAATTAAGTAACTTAACTAAGTAGAAAATTAATACGTATTGAAAGTGCAGAAAATTAAACTAATTGCTAAATAAGTCTTAACTATTCAGAAAAAATATTTTTCCCCTTGTTTAGAAATTTTAAGTGATTGATGAATTTAAATAGATAATTTTAAGGTATTGTGACAAATAGGAGCATTCCTATTCTTTACCCTTTGGTCAGGGTGTAAAGAATATTGACTAATCCTATGTTTGATTATCGAATCTGCGGCTAAGTTCGGGAGGATACTGACTGCCACTCGAGCTCCCACGTTCCCCTGCCTGAGGGCTAACATCTACACTTCGGCTCTTCAAACAATAGGACCGAATTGAATATTTTAGTCCGTCACACTAAAATGCTCGATTCTACGCCTAATGATATTATTTCCCTATTTATTCGCACCTCAAGGCTTTTTAATTCCCCGAATATCGATGTAATTTTTACTATATTTAATAATCAACATATTTTAATAAATCAATCACTTAAGTTTGAAAAGTAAATTAATTTTTTGGCAAAATTATCACAATTTATTAATATATATGTTATATCTCTATTTTAATTTCATCAAGTCACTTAATTTCTCATAAATGGGGAGAAAGTTAATTAATAACTACTCAATGTACGGGAACTAAACTAAGCATTGATTTTAAAGTTAAAAAAAACAATAAATACAAATACTTATCTCGATTTATCCCCACCGTACTTTCAGTCTTCGACTCTTCCTTCCAAGACAAGACGACTCACTAATTAATACTAAACTCACTAAAGACGTACACCGCACAAATTAACACTAAAGACTAAAAGATCGTACAAAAAAGACACACAAAAGCATCGATTTTCGGCCTCTATATATGCTGGTGAGCAAAGGTCCAAGAGGTAAGCATCTCTTCAAAAAGTGTCCGTGTTTAATGTATTCGTGCCATTTAACAAGCTTCATTGGCTGGCTGATTTAACTAATTTCATTATTGCTGGTGGTTGTAAGATCTTCAAACTGCCACACGTCACTTGCTCATTGCCATGACAGCTTATAAATTCTTCGAATTTTCTTCGTAACCTCGCCGTCGGCGGGTTTGATTCATTATTACACTTCAAAGACAACCGTATGATTTTGCTCCAAATTCGCTCCTTTACGATTTTTGCTTTTATTACCTAAATTATTCATTCCGCAATAAAATAAAGAAAAATAACCTTCTTTAAAGTGCAATTACAAAACAAAAGGAATTTCTTAATAAATTTTTCAACATCAAAACTCTTTCAAACTTACTTTCTATTACTTCGTCCTCAAGTAATTTTAATACTACATAAAAATAATGATTTCATAAGAAGATTTTTCAATTCAAATAAACTATGAATTAGATTAATTAATATCATAATAAAGTTAATTAAAATAATTCATGTAATTTAATTAATCTTATAGAAATAAATTATTTAGTTATCGTGTCTAAGATTTCTAAACTTTACTATTCATTTCAAGAATGACTATATTTAAAAGAATAACTACTTAAGATATTCATATGATAAGAAATTCAAGAAAACACTATTAGTTAAAATTCTAATCCATAAATATACTGAAATATTTAAGTTTATCCTTTTAAAGCTAACTCAAAATGAAGCCAATTTTTGATAAAGCATCTCCTCAAGCGTCTCCTCAATTTTCTTTTTCTTTTCTTTTTTTTTTCTTTTTCTTTTTCTTTTCTTTTCGAGGATTACCGTATCCTGAGCCTCGTTAATAATTTTGAACTTCATTTTCATCTTCCTAAATTTGAAACTTAGAATATTTCTTAAATTTTATATATACTTCATAATTTTTACTTTACTTCGATTTTCAATCTTTTCTTTTTCACTCGAATACTTAAGAATTTTAATTTGTATCATAGTTTTCCTTACTAAAAATAAGCTTACTATATTCTTATTCCCTTAACCAAATATTTTATTCTATTTAATTAATTAAAATACTAGAAATATTTCATTTTAACCTTTTATAATAATTAAATAAAATAATTCATATTAATTAAATTGAAAAAATCGCTATAAAAATCATTTTATAATAATTAAAATAGAATTGAGAACAAGTTAATAACTAAATTTGTATTTTACTCCCCCCCAAACTTAAATTTTTATATCTATTCTAAATAATGAAAAAGGAGAGTAAATAAATCATACCTTTGGCAGCTTAGGTATTTTTTTTCGAAATTGGCAGTTTTTTTCATTTTTCTATCAACCCGTATCGTTAATATTCTACATATATATATATATATAACAAGAAAAAAATGCAGGATAAAATCCGAGATAAGTATTAAACACAACAATTAAAATTAACTCCTACATTACACCTACGAATTACTAACATATTAAGAACAATCGAACTAATCATATTAACAATTTTAAAACTTAAAACAATACAAACTTAATAAAACAAATTAAAGAAAAACTAACATCCTATTTAACATAAAAAATGCAATTAACTAACACAAAACAAAAACTAACTACTATAACAATCCAAGCAAATAATCTAACTAACATCCAATGTCTCAAAACATAAAGTACCGAATATTACAAACATATGTTTTTTTTAAAATATTAAACTAACAAATAAATAAAATCCTAATCTTCAACATTAAAGTCCCGTGCTATATCATCTCCTCCCCGACCAGAAGCCATGGTGAAGACCGAGCAGGTGATACCGAGTGTACCCGGGGCATTCTCGGAAAGACAACATCCGAACTTCCACTCCTATAACGACGTTCGCCATAATATGCAATTTCGTATTCCGAATGTCGCCGGAGGTATTCACTATCATAATCATGTCTCCTCTCCGCATTATCAATCCTTCGATCAAAATGATCAAATCTTCTCCCATTGTATCTCCAACCGCTCAAAACTTCTTCTATGCAGAGTCAATTCATTCATCGTATCTCGTAGGGTGTGGGTTGCAGTTCGTGAGGTTCATAGCTAAGTAGAGGGTATATCTCATCGGATCGAGTGAAATAACTTCTTACTCCCTTCGCTCTCCACCCTTCAAGCGAGATTCATACTCTTTAATATTGGTAAAGCCAGGGAGCGGTTTCATTGGTTCCCACTCCATTCTTCATTATCTCTACCCTCAACCCGCAGAGTCAAGCAGAGTGAAAAAATTAATCCAGTGGTGTCCCAATCTAGCTCCACTCCCTAGCACGAGGAGCGTCGGATGTTTCGATAAATAATCTCTCCCGATAAGCCGATGCTTCTATTATTCGACACAGAATTCGAATTGCTCTATCTCGTTACCTCACCGCGTGATAGATAGTAACAGAGTAGAACAAATAAAGTAATGCCAAAGCTGAGACCGCATTTAATTTTAGAAAGAGGAAAATTCACTCTTTCCTCGCTTAATTTTCCAAACTCCGGTCCCATCTCGAAGGAAAGTTAATGACTTCCTCCAAAGGGTCCTTCCATCATTCCAAAAGTTTCATACTCGCTAAAGGCGAGTCATGAACTTCATAGAACGATTTATTCTCAAGAAGATTGAATTCTACAAAAACCCGTACCTTTATCGGTGCATCTCGCCGGCAAGCAACTGCATAAAAATTCTTTAACCACTTCCACAAATGCCGATATCGAACGTAACAAATTCTCCCAACCTCGTTCCTTATAATCCGCTCTACTTCTCCTCCCGGATTTCGAAAACCCGATCCGCAATGCACTTTCTTCCTCGAATATTTTCAAAATATTTAGTCCGTGCTCAAGATTGATGACCGGTTCGTCGAATTCTCCTCGACGTTTTTTGTCGCGAGCCATACGATCGATCCGTGAAAATCATGAAAATTTTTACTAAACTTAAAAATAATCCTAAGAAGGCTTCCTACAACAACTAAAATCCATTTAAATCGATTTCTCATGAAATTCTTCCAAGTATTTTCTTCATATTTCAAAAATTTTTCAAAATATCCCAACGTAGAAGAAATCAATGGTGAAAATCAAAAATTTTTGCATTGGGGAGAAGCTCTTACCAAGAGAAGGATGAACCGTGTCAAAAAGTGTCGAAATCGCTTCAAATCCAAGATCTCTCAAGCCCTCTATGTCGGTTTTTTTCAAAATTTTAGGAAGGATGATGAATAGTGTCTATTGACCGGTCAAATATGTCTTTTTCGCGTTCTCGTCGGCCGTAGATTTTCTCATTGCCGCCGAGTCAATTAATTC
The DNA here is from genome assembly GCA_022702705.1 of Papilionanthe hookeriana x Papilionanthe teres. Taxonomy (NCBI): domain Eukaryota; kingdom Viridiplantae; phylum Streptophyta; class Magnoliopsida; order Asparagales; family Orchidaceae; genus Papilionanthe; species Papilionanthe hookeriana x Papilionanthe teres. Next base: position 49,371,967 of record CM040421.1, read on the forward strand.
CATAAGGCAAAAGCTGAAAAATCCGCCAAGAAGATATTTTTCGTCGTCGGGCCGAGATCGATCTCGTCGTCGGCGGGATTTTTCACCGTCGGCGAGGTCCTAAAAATTTCAATTTTTGAATTTCGTCAATCATTTTCAACCTCGATTTCGCCTTATATTATATTTCCGATCATATCATTTATTAATTTAATATGAAGATTAGCTACTTATACACAAACAAATTCACACAACACAACAAATTAAATTATATTGAAATCCATGGTATGCATACAAACTAACATAATTTTAATTTCTTATAATCAAAATTCAAACTTCAATCCTTACTACTAATCGCATCGCAAAACCAATCCACGACACACTAAATGCCGATACAAAAACTATGATGCATATCTCAATTAAGTTTCGAGATATTCAAATCATCAATCCACACATAATAAAATCTAAATCAAATCAAATAACATAAACATAAACATACTATGGAAATCTTTACTACTACTCTTCAAGGTTAGAATCTTCATCTTCTCCGATATTTCCGATACGACGATGATGCACAAATAAGTTATGTAAAAGGCTCGAAGGGAAATTCGGCTGCATTCTTCGTTGATCCAACCCTTCTCGTCTTAGTAAATGAAGAAAGCTAAGCCTGTGTGTCCTAATGATCAAAGTGTTCCTTCATCCTTACCAATGATCAAATAAATCGTATATATTGTCGATTAAATCTCTCACTTTCGTGCTCTTTCTCCATTCCTTTAATTTTCTTCATAAGTAACTTCGTTTTATCCGAAATAGCTCATAGGATTATTCCTGTGAAGCTCTATCGAGATAAAATGTAATGTCTTCATTATCGGCTCCAAAGTAGGGAACATATCTCAGATCAAGCGGCTTCCAAGGTAAGAGAACCTTTTCCCAAGCCTACAAGAAACCCGGTACCGACCGCATAATGCAAAAATAATAGATGGGCGTCCTACCCGCGAATCGACCCATGCACAATTAAACCCACGTACTTAACAATTATTGATCCAACATCAATAAAGTAATCCACTTTCAATACAATAATTCAATATAACACATTCCTTCGAAACCTCATACTCCTATCGTAGGTAATAATTTAGATGAGATGAAAAAAGTGCCAAAGGTTGAGACAGATTCAAAAGCATGCAGAAACTAACATACCCGTCTTCCCGCATTTCCCAATCTTCCGGTTCGCTTTCGCCAGATATCGAAATATCTCATTCATATTATATCGAGAAGGCACAAAATTCGAGTAGCCGACATACCTGGGTGTTTTCTATAGAGAATAATTCATTTACTTCGATGGAGTAAACGTCACCCATCTTCCTCGACGTACATTCCCATTGTTGACGCATGTACCAGTGAGTTATAACTCTTCACAACCGGAATAACAACTACAGACGTAGTGTAACAAAATACCTCCCGCCGCCGCCGTGCGATCATTTCTTCTATCTTCGTCGTGGAATTCTCAATCCGATCGACAAATCCCCATTCCTCGAAGGTCCTTTTCTTTACCAAAACCTTTGTCAAGATCTCGTCGCGCTTGTCGTACCCTCATTTTCGATGAGGTCTTCTTCTTCTTTTTATTGCTTAGATCTAACAGTTTTCCTTCGACTATCTTGGGGAGGACTAGAATCGGATCCACCATCTAGAATTTCAAACCACTTCTTAACTCCCCGCAAACTCCACAAACTCACTGTAGACCCCTAATCACCTGTAGGGTCGAGATCAGCCGTGTTTAAAGGATGAGAGTTCCCATAAAGACTCCGTCTTTAGATTGCCCCCATGGCCGCGTCCGGGGTGAATGCACACTCTACACACACATTACACCTATACACTACACTTTCACACACCTCCTAAAACAATTCCATACCCAATTTGACCTCCGACTCATGCAAAAGATCACATGATGGTCCTTAACCCCTAAGCCCTCGCTACAGGTTGTGAACAACATAAATAATGCCTCAAATGAGTCCCTTCATGGCCTGAGGACAAGCCATGGGCTTCATGGCCCAACCAAAATGATTTTATTCCACTTATATTCACTCCACCTTCAATTTTCCAAATTTTCAATTTCCGACCCCCGGACCCTACACCCGCCAAGCCTACCAAATGCCCTCGAAATTCCAAATTTTCCAAAATCTCCAAATCACCCAAAATTCCTCAAAACCAATCCCAAACATTTCCACATCACTCAAATTGGATCATCCATAACCAAAATACCAAAAATTCCAAAATACCTCCCAAATACCCTCCAAATACCCAAAATACACCTCTTAGCCAAAAATCCAAAAATCTCGCAAAATTCCCGTAAAATTCCGTAAAATCCCAAATATTCCTAATTTCGTTTTGTTTAACTACACCATGGGCCAATTTGTCAATTTACCCTACTTTTGTCAAAACCCCCACTCACCCATTTTAACCCAAAGTGAACCCAATGTCAAACCAAACCTACCCAATTGACCCAAATTTCGGTCCAATTCAATTCTAAACTTCAATTTAACATCCCCAACACCAATCCAAGACTAAATCCAAGCCCAATTTGACTGGGCATTGGGATCCACCCCCACTTTTGGCCTTAAAGCCCAATTTGGACCCACGACCCAAACTTAGCCCAAACTCACCCAATTCAACCCAATTAACCCCAAATCTTTTCTAAATCTTCCTTAACATTCCCACAAACAAAACATTAACATGATTTGCCCAAAATTTAGACCCAAACCCCATACCAAATTCAACCTAAAAGCTAAAAGGCCCATTTTCGACCTAAACCCAAACCTAACCCAAATGAGCCCAAACCGCAAAATCAAAGCCCAACCAAAGTCAAAACCTCTTTGAAACACTCCCATAAATATTTCTCAACATTAATTTTACATCAATTTCAACCCTAGCCCAAACATTGGCCCAAGTTAGCCTAATTTAACCTACATAGGCTCACTTACCAAATAAACCCCAAATTCAAACCAATTCAACTCCAAATCACACCAAATTGACTCCAAGCCCTTCATAGAACATCCCTAAACCAATTATGACATTTATTTGACAAGCAACTCTTCACAAAATCTTTACCCAAATGCCCATCCTAAAATCAAAAAGCCCATTTCCCTTAAACTTTCCTAAAAGCCCACTTCTTTCAAATTCAAAAGCCCAAATTCATCCAAAACTCCACATGGCACTTCCCCTCATCATCCATTTAATCAAAATTGTCCCTAAGTTCCAAAGTCATCAATTAAACAATTCCAAATCAAGCCCCATACAAATTCCCATCAAAATATCAAAATTTTCTTAAATCTTTTTTTATGAAATCGACCCAAGCTTTTCCCACAAAGGTGAGCCATGAAGCCATGCATGAGCCACATGGAAGCCATGAGAGCCTCTTTACATGTCACCATGCCATTTTGGGCAAAAGGAGGAGACTCTTTTCCTTAATTCCTAAAGGTGATTAACCACTCCGTGATATCCACCAAATCTGCTAAGCTTAATCGTACTGGATGCGACCATTCCCCACCGATTAAGCTGACCTAAATCACTTTCTATTCAGCCTAAACAAAAGCCTTGGGTGGTGCACCTAGCCCAAATGGATGGGCCGAATTCACCCCAAGCCAAAGCGGCCTCTCCCCATACCATTTTAATCCAAACACTTTACACATGTCCAAGCCCACCGACTTCACCATTGCCAAGCCCTGACCTCCCTGGTCAAGATGGTGACCCATGCCTCGCCGGCCACTTCCCGGATCGCCGAAAACACGATACTCGGTAGCTCACATGTGAGCCAACTTTCGGGGAATTCCACCTCAATAGCCGCCCCATGCCCAATGGCCACCAGCGGCCGTTCTTCTCCTACGACTCGCAGCACTCGATCCCAACCCTTGGCCATCCCTGGGAGGCTCTCCAGCCACCTCTATTTAAACCCGACTCTTCACGGCCATGAGAAGAGAGCCGCACAAACCCCGTCAAACTCGCCAAAATTGTTCCGTACCCTTCTCCACCCTTAGAGCACATCCCCAGTGTCAATTTGCCCTAATCCCAACTGATAAAACTCAATTTCCCAACTGAAATTCCACCCAAAACCAGGACACTTCTCCACAAGTGAGCCAATCCCCAAATTCGATTGGTTCTACACCTTCACTGCATCAAGGAAGGTGTCCACCAACAAAAGCCCCATCTCCAGTTACCTACCAAGCCCAAATTCTCCAAGCTTTGTGATCGGCCGTGGTCGAAGTCCACCCTAGACAATTCACTGCATCAGAGACTTTATCCGGAGCTTGCTAGATCCAATCGAAGGTGCAACAACTCTCGATCGAAGCCACACTTTCCGAGCAAAGGTACGAGCGCAATTCTTCATCCCGAGCTTCTCGGAGATTCTCCATTTCAAATGCTTTAATTTCAATGCATGATAACCGTATAGATGTGTTCGTCTCTTCAAGACGAATCCATAGAGCATATTAAGAACACAGGAAAATCCATCGAGTATCGAGCGAGATATTAGATTTACCATGTATCGCTCTCAAGTAGACACTGTGGACGACGAACGGATGGCCCATTTTAATACATGCGCTGACGACGGCCAGATCGGCTACGGATGAGGAGACGGGGACCGATGGCGGCCGGCCTGGACGCGCCGACCGGGGATGGCGCGCGCCTAATCACGCGCGCGACACGTGGCTCCTTCTGAGTCGCCGATGTTTCGCCGGCGCCGCGGGATAAGATAAATAGTATTTAACGTATTTATTAAATATCAAAAACTTTTTAAAATTCATAACTTTGTGTAGGAAAATCGTAAAAATAAAATAAAATACCCTCGTTTCAAATAATCAGAGGAGAATAATGTGGAAAAGAAATCATTTCTTAATTTCACTAAGTATTTTATCTTTTTTAATAATTTATTTACTCTCTCGCATACATTTACCTCCATGCATGTATACAATTCACCATGGCATGAGACCATAGTATTTTTGAAGAGTTCTTCTCAATTTCGAACATTCCCCGAATTTTCCAAAGTCGAGGGTCACCCAAGTGAAGAGTTATCGATTTTTCAAATTCATGTCACCGTTTCGAGTATTTTAATTCCAATAACAGTATGTTGTGAAATAAATTCTAGAAAATTTGGTGATGTTCCTTATGACCAGAGAACCCTAGAAATAGTTTCAGTTAGTTCATTTGCATAACCCTAATCGCTTAAACACTAAATAGTCTCTAATTAATTAGAGCTAATCATACATCAAATTGACTTCAAATCAATTCTCCATTGACCTTTAGGTCGGAAGAACCCACCATAAAAATTTGAGGTCAATCGACTAAGTTAGCCCTATTAATTTGGCTGATGGCTTACTACTATTTTAAACTTTAAAAATTCATAACTTTCAAAATATCTTTCAAAAATTGACCAAATTGGTTTTGGGACCTCTCTGATATTAGGGGAATTTAAGAAAATTAAAATTTCAATTTTCAAAAAGTTGATTTTTAATATTATTTTAATATTTTTAATAATTAAAAAATAATAAAATCACAAAATAATAAAATTCACCAAAATGTCACATTTTGAATTTTAATCACTTAGGAACAAACCCCATATTTTTCTTAGGCCTATTTGGTGAGATATTAATTTTTAAAGCTCTAGGGTAATTTTAAAAATTAAAAAATGTATTTTCTAGCATTTTCACTAAAATAATTATAATAAATCATAGAAAAATCGAAATTGTAAATTTGCTTCTCTCGATTTCCTCAGAGAGATTTTTGAAAACATAAAAATTCATTTTCAACATTTATTTTATTTAAATTAATTAACACTTCAACTTAAAATATTTATAATAAAAATACTATAATTCAAAAAATCACCAAAATCGGTCCAAGTGGTCCCCGGTCATTAGGAATGTCCCCTAATTTTCTTAAGGACAAACTTTCCCTTGGTCATGTTATTAAATTTTCCCTTTGGAAATCTCTATTTTCTACCAAAAATAATTATATAAATAAATTAAATACGTAAATCACATTTTCTCTCATATCTTTATTGACATATGAGTGAAGTCACATAAAAATTTCAAGTTCATTTGAGTTCAATTTGCGAGTTATGAAATTATTAAGCTTAAAGGGTAAAGTGGTAATTAATTTTTTTAATCCTAATTAAAACTTTAGGTTTAATAAAAAATTAACAAGTAAAATATTTGATCCTAACTGATTTGGATGATCAAATTTAATAATTGAAGGGTAGAAACCCATTAAGCAATTTAAAATGATTAAACTTTAATTAAATGATTAAATTTGGAAGAATAATAAAATTGGAATTATTAAAATAGGGATATTATTAGGAAGAGATTTATTCTTTAATTTAAAAATCCCTAAATTAATCATTTCATTAGTGTTTAATTCCTAATTAAAATGATAATTCAAATTTAAAATATTAAAAGACTTAATCATTAAACTAAAATTAAATTATCAACTTTTTAAAATTTTAATTAAAATTAAAATGAATAAAATTAAATTAAATTAAAAATTAAATTAAATTAAATTAAATCAAATTAAAAATTAAATTAAAAATTAAATTAAATTAAAAATTAAATTAAATTAAATTAAATTAAAAATTAAATTAAATTAAATAAATTAAATTAAATTAAATTAAATTAAATCAAATTAAATAAAAAAAATTAATTAAATTAAATCAAATTAATTCAATGTAACATCAAATCAAACTAAATTGAATTAAATTGAATTAAATTAAATTAAATTAAATTAAATTAAATTGAATTAAGTTGAATTAAATAACATCACCTAAGACATAAAGAAATAAGCCTAAAATAACTTGAACACTATTCCAAATTTAAACCCTTCAATTGAAATTAAGCTAAATCACAAACCATTTGAACACCAATTTACCCTCAAAAGCTTTAGTTATCATAACTCCTAAACGTAATATTAAATGAAATGTTACTTCACTTATAGGACATTCAAATATCCTAGTTCACCGAGCAAGTTAACAAAACTCAAAACCTCTGACGATCGATTCATTTACATAATTAAATTCATTTGGACTTAAAACAATCCTAGAAATATTGAAAAGATGTTTAAGATTCTTCTTAAGCACTTCCTCAATATGATAGGATATTTATAAGAACAATTGAACTTAGTTGTTCTTTGATGAAGAAAATCGTCTTCAAACCAAAAACACAAGGAACCTAGACGTCATAGAAATGACTAGCTATAGGATTGGGAACTTGGTAGAAAACCATAACCCTTACCTTAGCTTTACCTAGGAACTTGCTTAAATATTCTAACCGTGTTTTAAGTGCAGCTTGGGATGACGGGAAGACCCTCCAGTACGCTTTTATTTTATTGCGATTTACTTTACGGTAATTTATTTAATCGCATCGCACTTATTTTTCTTGCATGATAAACAATGCGTTGCATGAAAACCTACACCTTTAGGACAGTAAACCAAAACTCGAAACCCATAACTAAATTAAAAGACACTACAAGATAAAATTCACCTCCACAACATTTCAAAATATAAGACAACTCAAAATTTAATCACAAACGTAACACAAAACTACAATTACAACCGAATTAAAACGTCCCGTTGGATGATCGGGAATACCTCGGATGATGTAACCTACGTGTTGCTAACGGGATTTCCCACGGTCTAAATGAAAGTGTGGAACTCATTCAGCTTGAGTTTAGCAAATTCATCCGGACTAAGTGAATCCGATAAAAATAATGATGCCGGAAGGATGGAACCGCGGGATCTTAACCGGTGTTGTTATAATCAACTTTAAGATTTGTTTTAATTAAAACACAAAAAACACTTGGAAATTAAGACTTCTCTAAACCAAAACACTTTTCTCATCCCCCGATTTATGATTTCTAAAACTAAACCTCTCGCAACAACAAGGAGCTCGGAGCATGGTGGGCAAGACGACCATCGTCGTCAAGAAAACTTCGAACCTACTTCAAGAAAACTTTCCTAGAATTAAACAACAAAGCCATAGGACTTCGAGGTAGTTCGCCTAGTGCAACATAAATCCTCAACTCTTCGTTAGGCATTTGCATTGCAAATTAAGCCCTAACCGGTCTTAGGATTCCGAGGTAGTCGTCCGATACGACATAAACCCTCATATCTTCCAGTGCTATTTGTATGATTCTATCATATAAATATAAGCCCTAATTAATTAAAATTGGCAAGATTAAAACATTAAATAAACATTAGGACTTTCCTAAATCCAAGCCAAACAATAGGATAGTCGGGAGATTATCGAAGTTCACTTCGAATCCGTAATTTCTCCTACTTTTCTTCCTTTCGAATTCCCAAAATAAAATGTTCCAAACTTGATCCATTCCCTATCGAGATTCAAAAATTCAATTCTTTGAAAACTTAAACTTTGAAATTCTTGAGAGCAGAATTATTGATTATTATCGAGAGTTTTCTTAGGTGATTCCCGTCACTTAAGATGTAATTAACTATAGGGCTTGCCCTTATAGGGAATTTTAAAGAACCCAGGTAATATAAACCCTGTTTAATGTTTTCATATTAAGCATGGGAATTTGTCGGCTTATAAAATTGGTTCGCAGACCAAACGGATGTCACAAATCTTCTAGTTTATTTAACCGAGCCCCACCATCAAGCAGTGTGTCTATCCTTAGGGATAGATACACGGTTTGTGATGCGGTGCTCGTTTATATAAACTATTTGGGATGTGAGATCGGTTTGATTTCATATCTTAAAATCTTCAAATTTAAAATTATTTTCAAAATCAAATACTACTTTCTAAATTATATCTATATTTAAATTAAATTTAAAATTCGCCGACAACTTCTGTAGGCGACCCCTTTTAAAAAAAATACAACACTCAACCTAAAAATATGCCGACAACTTCTGGCGACTCCGCTGGGGAAAATTCCTCTCTCCATTCTAATCAGACAATTCTGCTTTCAAAAATCGGTAGTGCATCCATGTCCCTTATGGATCAAACTACCCTTCTTTCCGTTGGGATACTATGTTCATTTCTACCTTGAACAAGTATAACCAACATTCTCTCGGATTTAGGAGCCACCGTTTAGACACCCCTAAACAGAGAGGTTCCGAGATCCTTTTACCTCATTTCGAGGTGGGGCGGACCCCCAATAGTGTTAGTTTAGAGTGATCCTTCGAGTCGAGAAGTCTTGCTTAAGACTCTCTTTTCCTTTCCAACTCCGATTCGATTCCTTACCTTCTCTACACCTTTCAACACTCCGTTCTAAATAAACAAACCCTCTAATAAGTGATTCTTTTAATAAGTGATTCCTTCTTATAAATACATGAACAAGAATGAGTTCGGACTCTTTTCAATTCCTTTCTTTTCGTCCTAAAGAAAAGAAGCATAGCTTGGGACTGACAACCATAATCTACCCTGCAGAAATGGAAGCCCCGAAACTGATTTTCTCTTTTACCAATGGACTGGACCTCGCCGTCTATAAGGATGAGCCGCCCGACAATGGAATCATCCGATTTGGACAAGGATTTGAAAACACGAACGTCAAGATCACCGACGTCTCCCTCTTGTACCGACGAACAAGGTATCCGAAGCCGAGGAGCCGCTCGCTCGAGTTCAACCTTAGGTCGACCCAAGAATTCCCTCCTCTCGCAAAGGATCCCGACTAAGAGGAATACCGCCGTCCGCAGAGGACCGTTCTTACTACCCCCACCGGTCTAGTTGTTTCGCACCTACCCCGACTTTTGCCAAATCAAAGGGGAAAGAAATCCAGAATTATGATGGACCCGTTACCGTGGAGGGTACAGCATCTTCTCGTAAGACCTTCGTTTTCGAAATCGGGTCCAAGCTCAAAGATTCCGTCACCGACAAGGACCCAAAGAAGAAACAAGGTAGAAGGATCGCTAGAGAGGCCGTAGCCGCCGAAATTGCTTTCCTAGAGGAAATTCCGTAACCGCCGTAATATACACCGCCGCCCGAATACATACCACTCTTGGGAGGAAGCAGGTTTCATCCCCTCTCCGCCGCAGAAGATGAAGAAAATATTCGCAAGATTGCTGCCACATTACCACAGACTCGCATATTACAACGATAGCCGCAAGAAAAGAACTAGAACTACGCCGTTTGCTCGACCGCAAACTTTGGTAGTAAAAGTTAGCAAAGAAGGAAAACTCGCCCCGTATCGGAAATTCTACGAAGGATAGGGCGGGTGCCGCCAAATCCCGTCTCGGGCCCCGAGTAGAACCCGCCATCATGACGTAAAAGCCAAGTAAAAGAATGAAGGCTAGTCCGCCCGTTGTCGTCTCAGATTACAAATTAGGGAGGATACCACCTTCCAAAGATTTGGCCGACAGTACCATCCGGTCCTAGACCTTCCGCCGTTAGAAGGATGGTATGGCGTCCCACTCACCGGCAGCTGAGATCGAAACAAAGCAGCTCGAGAAAGAAAGTCTCGCCAGAGACTCGAATCAAGAAAGTGCTACCGCGATGAAGGGGACTCGTGAGAAGGGGACCCGGCAGCCTATCGCACGACAACCACGAAGACACACGAAAGCCCCGCTAGAAGATGCCATGGAAAAGCCGAGAACCGATATCCGACGATTGGCAAAAGAAAGAGAAGAAAAGTTCGGAGACGAGATCGATTCATCGGAATTCATGGACGACGAATACGCGAAATCAACATGGTCGAGACACGAGCTTCATCGCCTTCGCAAGGTGCTCCTGCAGCCGCAGAAAGAGAGGAGCCAGAACTGATGAGAAGGCAGCTTCAGGAGAAAGACGACACGATCGCTCAAATGGCGAAAAGGATGGAAGAAATGGCCGTAGCTCTGGCCACTCTCCAGAGTCAAGTACAACCACATAGAGAGACCCCCGCAGGTCATTCACATCGTAGACGGAGGAAAGGAGATTACGTCCGTCAATGGGGATGATCACCTGAAAAAGGATACAACACAAAGTATGATTCCCGAAAAGGATATCAAGAACTTGGTGGAACAAGCAAGTGCGAGAAGCCTTAGCACAATCGAAGAGCGGGACATCCATTCGGACGGGTAGACCTTACCCGAAGAATTCGACGCTGTCCAATACCCGAAAGGCTTCGTACCACCTCTCGTTCAAGACCTTCGACGGAACCGGGAACCCCCGACAAAGATGTGGCACACTTTCGTGCCAGCTTGTTGCAATGCCGGCGGGAGCGATGCATTACTCTTCCGACAGCTTCGTCGCCAGTCCGTCGGAATCGCCTTCGACTGGTATGCAGAATTACCGAATGGTTCGGTGAAGACGTTCTCAGAGCTAGAGAACCTCTTCATCAAGCGATTCGCCGGAGCTCAGCACCACATCACTATAGGTGATTTAGTGGTAGAGAAGCAGAAGCCGAATGAAACCTTGGTGGACTACATACTTCGATGGAGGAACCTAAGCATGAAGTGTGAGCCACAGTTACAAGAACAGCATGCAGTCGGCATTTTACTAAAAAGCATCCATGGCCCGATAAGACTTCTCCTCAAGGGATTCACTATTAAGACTTTCGAGAAGTTGTTAAGCAAGGCCGGAAGCTTGCAAGAAGAGGCGAAGCAATTAAGTTTCGCCGACAAGATCGGACAAACAAAAGCCCGTAAAGACTTTTGAAAAGAAATCCGGGATCGTTGCAGACAGTTGACAAAGGCAAGCAACCGATGCAAATACCACCGTAACGGCCGCAAAGAACCACAACAGAACTACCAAGAACCCCGGCCCAACTATCACTCATCTCTGCGCAAGATGAACAACCGCCTCGTCCGCAACGTACATTAAGGGAGCTTCTGAGCAGAGAATATCCGTTCAAGAATGAAGCAGTGCCGAAAATGTTCCGTAGTCTGATGAAGACTCCAGATTTCCAGCTGCCAGAGCCTAAGAGACCAGAGGAAGTCAACAAGAAAGGTGATCCCAACTTTTGCCCTTACCACCGGATGCTTGGGGCACAAGATAGAAGATTGTATTACCTTCAAAAGTTGGCTCAATGACAACTCTCGGAAAGGGAATATAACGATCCCGAAGGAGTACATGAAGGAACCCCGTAAAGGAGGTTCCGTCAATGTTGTCTCGACCGATCCCATCATTCCGATAGATCCCTATACGACCGACGATGGATGGACTACCGCTTGGACGAGGTCTTCGAAAAGATTTTAGACAAGCATCCAAACCGCTTCGGTGCGAGCTTCAATTCGTAGTTTGAAACCCTGTTAAGCCGGTACTATCACTTGCGATAGAAGAACCACCTCAACAGAGACGATCGAAGAGAAGAAGAAAATTGACGAAGAAGAGAAGACCGAGGCACCTAAGGCTAGACTAGGGGCCGCTTATCCTAGGATAGTCTGTTTCCGATTCGGGGAGAAATCCCTCGAACCTCTCGACTCTGTATGATTATCTCGCTCACTTCGGTGGGATCATATAATGATAAGGGTGATGGCGTTGGCTACGTTTTGACCGTTTCTAACGATTACGTAACTAGGCAATCGACCTAATCCGGATATCGATTTCGATACCAACGACAATTCTCAAATCATACACGATCTCGACGAGCAAAATAACGAAGAAGACATCCATCAAGGAGGCTACGAGAGTTCAACAAGCAACGAATCTATCTCGCGAGTTTCGAGGAGCTCCAAATCACGATAGAGTTAGAGCCTTCGTACTCGAAGCTAATCCGGAAGAGCCCGTCATTCCGATTCAAGAAGAGACACCGCAAGCTCAACAATAGATTCGCAGGAAATTACGTAAGTCAACTTAAGAAGTGGAAAAGTTCTACCTCCGAGAATGAGTCCAAAGGACAAAGGAAAGGTGTGGTTGTTCAAGAAGAACCAACCCCAGCAGAAGAAATACCCATTCGAGAAGAAGCAGAGACACATGAAAATAAAGTGGACTACAACGTGCTAGCCCATCTTAGGAAACTACCGGCCAAACTGAGCATTTATGATGCTCTCATCTTATCAAAGGAGATGAGAGAAGCTCGATCAAGGCCTTACTTGATCCGGAAATTTGCTTAGCTCAAATGGCCGGAGATTCCTTAGATGAGGTTTGCTCGTTAAAGGAACAACGAGGTGTTACCTTCACTGACGATGACCTACTACTTGGAACAAGCAGATCACAACCGACCGTTGTACATTTCAGCTACAATCGGAAAATTTACACTCTCCAGCAGTATTGGTGGATCCAGGAGCATCAATCAATATAATGAATCTTCGAACGCTAAGCATACTTGGAAATTGATGCTCGCGAGCTCGAGGCGGACAAAATGTTATTAAGAGGATTCAACCGTAAAGGAGAAAGAGCCCTCGGCTCAATAACACCGCTAATGAAGACCGGTGACTTAGCAAAGACAACCGCGAAATTTCACATAATTGATTCGAAACGTCGTTCAACGCTCTACTCGGGCCGACCATGGATACATGAAAACAGGATGGTACCATCATCTCTACATCAATGCATTAAATACTACGACGGAGGGGAACAAAGTATTAAAGGTGACTTACAACCGTTCTCCGTACATGAAATCGGAATCCATGAAGATGCAGCTTATTATGCACCCCCGAAGAAAACAAGTCTTCTCCAGTAGATACCATAACAAATGAAGCAAAGGAAATTTGGGACAACGAAGAACCCGAAGTTCTAGTCCAACAGCCACTCACCACTCCCTTACGGCGAGATGGTGAAGGTTTCTCCACAACTCGCATCCGAGGTCGAGGCCGGGGACGAGGTCGTGGTAGAGACGTTAGGACGATCGGATGCAGGAAACCGACCATCAATGTCGATCGGGAAGATACTTCCGAAGAAGAAAAAGAAATCAAACAAGAAGCAGCCGACAATAAGTCGAAGAAGCCGCAATTCGAATCCCTCTCGAAGATGAGAAGAATGAAGAATACAAATCAATGTACGAGAAGATTAACCACTACGTACATACTATGACCCTAACTCCGATCCATTCTAATAAGATCGAGGGTATGGAGGTCAAAGAGGTACGTAGCGGTGGTGCAAAGCCCATCAAATTCTACCGTGGTGCTCCTTCCTCCAAAACTCGAAAATAATGTACAACTCGAAGATGCTACTTCATCGAATTAATGGAATTGCCTTTCGAGTGGTACTCTCCCCGTGTTCAAAATTTAATTCAGCCGTGGTTTCTTACCTCGACAATGGACAAAAGGTCAATCACAACATTTTGAAAATTTATGGAATAACTCCGGTCGTCCACCCAACTCAAAACATGGTCTCGGATTCTGCACAGCAGGATCAGCTGATGATACCGAATTTTGCTTGGTTGTCACTTGCGAATCTAATGAAAACCGCATGGAAACTACGAAGAACTCGAAGATTTACAAATTGGAGACGCTCCACCGTAATTCGAAGAAGAGATCAAATCTACGATGGATGAGTTAACGGAAGTTAACTTAGGTACTAGCGAAGAGCCTAGACCTACCTTTGTTAGCTCCTTACTCAATAAAGAAGACTCGAAGAAATAATCAAGTTATTAATGGAATTTAAAGACCGTTTTGCTTGGAGCTACGATGAGATGCCGTGATTAGCTCCGCAGGTCGCAGTCCATAAGCTAGGAGTGGATCCTACTTCAGTCCCAGCCGTACAAGGTCCCGTAAGAATGCGTCTAGAAGTCGAACAACAAGTCATAGCCGAAGTTAAAAAGCTAATAGACGCTAAATTTGTCCGTGAAGAACAATACCCGACTTGGTTAGCCAACGTGGTACCAGATCAGAAGAAGAATGGTCGATCGAATTTGTGTGGATTTCAGAGATTTAAACAAGGCATGTCCAAAAGATGAATTCCCTCTACCGATCCCGAATTAATGATCGACATTGCTTCAACACATGAAATATTCTCATTCATGGATGGATCTTCGTGATACAACCAGATAAAAATGGCTCCGTAAGATGAAAAGCTTACAGCATTCGTAACGCCGATCGGAGTATTTTGCTACACAATGATGCCATTCGGATCGAAGAACGCAGAGCAACCTACCGTAGAGCAATGACAAGAATTTTTGATGATCTCATCCATAATCAAGTCGAATGCTACGTGGACGATGTGGTCATCAAAAGCAAAGTAAAGGACAACCACTCGTATGATTCGAGAATTGTTTTCGAACGATTAAGACAATTTAACCTTAAGATGAATCCCTTAAAATGCGCTTCGGCGTCACCTCCGGAAATTCTTAGGATTCGTTGTCCGACATCGTGGAATTGAAATCGACCCGGAGAAGATTAAAGCTATCTTAGAAATGCCCCCTCCCAAAACCTTAAAACAACTACGATCTTTTCAAGGGAAGTCGGCATATCTTCGACGCTTTATCTCAAACCCGTCGTAGGTGTCACCTTTCTCGCACTAGTTAAAAAGGACGCCAAATTTATTTGGGAAGAGAAATGCCGTAGGGCCTTCGAGGACATTAAACAATATTTAATGACACCTCCCGTCCTAGCAGCCTCTGGCCTCAGTGTACCGCCGATACTTTACACCGCGGCTTTAGACGACTCTCTCGGAGCCCCGTTAGCCCGTGTCAATGATGAGGGTAAAGAAAATGCTCTTTACTACTTAAGCCGTCGTTTGCTTCCGACGGAAGTAAGGTATCCCGCAATTGAAAAGCATTGTTTGGCCCCGATCTTCGCCGCTCAAAAGCTCGTGCACTACATGCTTTCTCATAAGGTCAACCCAATCTCGAAGTTTAATCCATTGCAATACTCGATGACTCGTCCAACGCTTTCCGGCAGTACTTGCCGTATGGTCAATGATATTATTGCAATTCGATATAACTTTCGTGCCTCTTCGTGCCGTAAAGGGACAAGTCTTAGCAGACTTCCTTGCAAGACACCCTTCGCCTACAGTAATCTCCTCTCAATGACGATCCGCCGCATGAACAAATAATGAACCTAGAAGACCTTGATGATCGACGTTGGGAATTATATTTCGACGGAGCATCTTCAGCCGCACAAAGACGAAGAATCGCAAGTGATAGTGCCCTGCAAGGCGGAATCGGGCTAATCTTTATAACACCGGAGCGGGGATGTTAAGATACTCCTACCACTCGACAGTAACCATGTACAAACAACGAAGCGGAATACGAAGCCCTCATAACGGGACCGGAATTAACCATTCAAATGGGGATAACAGTACATCAACATCTACGGGGATTCACAGCTAATCATTCAACAGATCGCCGACAATACAGTAATTTTAAAGCCAAGACTCGAACAATACTTCCAAGATGCCATACAAACTGTTGGAACAGCATTCCAAATGTGACAATCTACAAAATTCTGTAAAAGAAAATGCTTTAGCAGATGCTTTAGCCCGTCTCGCAAAAGAATTTGCCCGTTTGCAAGATGAATCAAGCAGGAAGTGCCGCTCACTGACGTCAGTCCTATCACGGTTCGACATGTACACAATACACAAATCGAAAAGAAAAAGAATCAATCTGCAAGAAGGATGTAAGACACGTAAGATCGGCGACAACCATTAATAGATTACCCGCAAACAGAAAACTACCGTACGATAGGTCGTTAGCCCACTCGTATCAAGAAAAGAACTCCGTCCTACGCATTAATAAACAACACGTTATACGAAGGTCTTTCGATCAAATGTGGCTAAGGTGCCTAAGCGGGTCCGAGGCCCGTGAAATTGTTAAGGAGGTGCATTCAGGACTCGTGGCGCTCACCACTGGGTCCGAAGATGAAAATGAAAATTAAAAGACTAGGGTACTACTGGCCCTCGATGATGACCGACTGCATGAAAATCGCCAAGAGCTGTCACCAATGCCAAGTGCACGGAGTAGTTCTGCACCAACCTCCAAATGTGCTACATCCGACAATTGCATCGTGGCCATTCGAATGTTGGGGCACAAATATAGTGGGTCCAATAGAACCACCATCTTCAAAAGGACATCGCTTCATTCTTGCGGCTACAGATTACTTTTCCAAGCGGGCAGAGGCAGTTCCACTTAGAGAAGTGAAAGCACACCACGTGCTACAGTTTTTCAAGAACCAAGTTGTCTACCGTTTCGGAGTGCCGCGCAGAATCATCTCGGATAATGGGTCAGCATTCGAAGCACGCAAATCAACAATTTTGTCGGAGACACGGAATCGACCGGCGATACTCAACAATTTACTACCCAAGAGCAAACGGCCTCGCCGAGGCTTTTAATAAAACTCTCGTTCAAATCTTAAAGAAAACCTTGGACGATAATAAGAGAAATTGGCACGAGAAGTTGTTAGAAGCCTTATGGGCCTACCTGACAACCTTCGTAACTCCTACGCAAGCTACACCTTACGCTCCGGTGTATGGGTCCGAGGCAAGTTGTTACCTTTAGAGGTTCAGACCTTCCTTCACTCAGAATTGCAGTTGCAAATAAAATCACAACAGAAGAGAACGCCAAATTACGACTCGAAGAATTAGAGAGCCTGGAAGAGAAAAGACTTGCAGCGCAACAGAATTTAGAACTATACCAAGCTAAGATGGTTCAAGCCCATGATAAACTGGTCCGCCCAAGAACCTTCAAAGTTGGTGACTTAGTTCTCGTTCTCAAGAGACCTATTCTTGCACACCGCAAGATAGGAGGAAAATTTGAACCCACTCGGGAAGGACCGTTTCGTGGTCGAAGCAAGATACTCGGGAGGTTCCTACCACCTAGTGAATTGCCGTGGAGAACGACATATGCTTCCGATCAATGGACGATACTTAAAAAAGTACTACGCTACCCGATGTTTCGAAGGAATGAACTCTTCCATCCCTAAGAAACACGGCGAAGTAATTACTTATGATCGGGTCCGAACCCAAAAATAATAATAAAATGTGCTAAAATAAATAAAATCCCGATAATAAAATTTTCCTTGTTTTCTTTTCCAAATCAAAATCTCTTACCCGATCTTATCCCACTTCATTCCCGTTAAGTTTAAAAATATAAGAATAATAAAAAAAATGTCTTTAATAAACATTTTCTTAATGTTCTTGTTCTTAGTACAACCCCCGATCCTTTTCCTTGTCTTTTCGCGTAGGAAATGTCGAGCGGGCGGTTGGTCCCGAACTTTAAGAATGGCGTAAGCCTCGCACTCGATGAAAAGAGGGTGAAAGATGGAGCGATAATCGAGATCGACTCGGATTTCGCACCAGCAGGCCTACAAGACGAGGAAAGTGACCGGGTCCCGGCTGACCGAGAAGAACCGCCCGACATACAAGTGATGAAAGTGGGTGGCCCAAGCCACCAATCCAAGAAGCAAGAAAAGAAAGACAAACATCGAAGAAGATAAGAAAATGAAGTCCGTAGTCGCTACAGCTAGAAGGCGAGCTTGCCGCCGCCGCGCCCACAGAGATTCAAGAAGTTCGAAGAGCTACTCTCACAAGCAACGCAACGAAGAAATAAGAATCGCCGTATCCGTAAGATGTTAACAAAACTAGCCGCGGACCGACCGCGACGAGACAGCTGCTAATGTCGCGCATACACTTCAAGGACACCGGTTCACCAGAACTCGAAGAAAGGAGGCCACTCCTAGGATGACAGAAAGAACCGTGGAAATCTCCTAAGATCGAAGAAAGAAGGCTACCACGCCACCGGATAGAACCACCAATGATGCATGACCTTGTCGTGTAAGCAACCCCGGGGATGTCCCGACAGGCATCATCCCTGAGGAGCCAAGGTATGCAGGAGAACGTGAAGGGATTGAACCGTATATTCCACAATATGTCACCAGGCCTCGCCATCCGCATCATTCCGGAATACGAGCTGGAGAGAATGCAGTAATGTCCAAAAGAAAACCTTTCGAATACTTCGAGAGAATTAGAGGCGTAAGAATCAATATACCTAGAGGGCCTCGAGCTACATACGTACGTATTCTCGCAGTATGAACAACAAGAAATCGTGGATTGCATCCGGATTTGAAAAGAATGGGCCGAGCGGGCCGCCTAAGGGAAAACACATACTCGAACCCCGGAGATGGATGCCGTGGAAAGGAAGAATCACAATACAATGTGGATGCCGTTACAACTTTGCGGAGGACAGGAAGGGAAACCCACCGGGAATACTCCGTCATGGGCAAGTGGATCCGATGCCATTAGTCATCAAGAGAATGGTAAAGAGATTGATAACATGGAGGGTACCGCCGACAGATTGCATACCCAATAGCCGCATTATCAACATCTACAAACAGAGGGATCGCATACCCCCACACATAGCATCACCACGACTTTGTCGACCTTTCGCACGCCTCTTTCCCGAGCGAGTGTAACATCATGTTCGGATCCGACCTCCGGATAGCAGGTCCATGTGAGTTCCGAGGGCCGCAGAAGATACCTTTACCGGTAGGTTCCGTCATGATACCGAAGGGCAACGGAGCGTATATCGCTAAGCATTGCATACCAGGAGTACCAAGAAGCGGATCTCGCTACTTTCGAAGGATGGACGACGTAGGAAGACACCTTACCATTTCCACCGTACCCGGAGCTAGAGAGCCTCCGCATCTACGTAGCCGCGAGTTACATGGAAAATATCACACCTCCAATGTACATCCATACGGCATCCTTGCCATGGATGGCTTGGAAGGTGATGTTATCGACCATGTACCCCACTATTCAGACATGGATTTTTGACGTATGCTTCTTTGGATGGATCGACAAAGATCATACACAAATTCGTTTTGAAGTTTACATGGATTGTATGAAATATATTCCGCATCAAGATGTATGATGTATCTTCTACATGATTGGAATGAAAGTGACCATGTCACATTTTTGGCCTTCACCTCTTTTGTGCAAATTGATTGGGAAACGCCGTTAAAGTTAAATGAACTTCGAACAAAGAACATAAAAGGAATAAAAAAAAAGAGAATAAAAGAAAACTTTCCTTAAAAAAAAAAAAAATCTAAAAAAAAATGACAAACACCAAATTCACATGAACATTAAATAAACGATAAAATAAAATTTGAATCATTAAAAGATAAACAAAATCAACATAAATGTTAAATCAAATTCTCAATCAAATTTCAAATGTGATCTTCCAAATTTCAAATCAAATCTTAAATCAAATTTCAACCGAGTTCAAACTCATCCTTCCAAATTTCAAATTCAATCTTTCCGTACTCCAAATCTCAATCAAATTCAAGTTCAATCTTTCCAGCATTCCAAATCTCTATCAAATCTCAAATTCGATCTTCCAGCATCTTAAATCAAATCTCAATCGAAAATTCAAATTCAATCTCCCAAATATGAAATCCAATCCGTTCTGTTCTCTCCTCGTCCGGGATGGAAGCGGTCGATTCCATCGACACGGATCGAATCCGATGGCGAGGAATTATATCCAATCCAAACCAAAGAACTTCCGATCAACTCTTTTGAATTGGATATGTGACATCTACATATTCTCTCCTAATCTATTTCCTTCCACGAAAGTCTTTTACAACTTTCATGAAATTCTCGAAAAACCAAAATTCCACACTCTTCAAATCAACACTACAAATCTTTGCAAAATCAATTACCAAAAAAATTCAAATTCAAACTTTTGGGTCGAGGATTTTACATCCAAGACTGCACTGCTTTAGGATTCTTTCCCTATTGCACTGAAATACATCAAATTCAAACTTTTGGGGTCGAGGATTTTACATCCAAGACTGCACTGCTTTAGGATTCTTTCCCTATCGCACCGAAATACATCAAATTCAAACTTTTGGGTCGAGGATTTTACATCCAAGACCGCACCGCTTTAGGATTCTTTCCCTATCGCACCGAAATACATCAAATTCAAACTTCTGGGTCGAGGATTTTACATCCAAGACCGCACCGCTTTAGGATTCTTTCCCTATCGCACCGAAATACATCAAATTCAAACTTTTGGGTCGAGGATTTTACATCCAAGACCGCACCGCTTTAGGATTCTTTCCCTATCGCACCGAAATACATCAAATTCAAACTTTTGGGTCGAGGATTTTACATCCAAGACCGCACCGCTTTAGGATTCTTTCCCTATCGCACCGAAATACATCAAATTCAAACTTTGGGTCTAGGATTTTACATCCAAGATCGCATCGCTTTAGGATTCTTTCCCTATCGCACCGAAATACATCAAATTCAAACTTTTGGGTCGAGGATTTTACATCCAAG
Source organism: Papilionanthe hookeriana x Papilionanthe teres (assembly GCA_022702705.1). Lineage (NCBI taxonomy): Eukaryota > Viridiplantae > Streptophyta > Magnoliopsida > Asparagales > Orchidaceae > Papilionanthe > Papilionanthe hookeriana x Papilionanthe teres. Next base: position 49,393,068 of record CM040421.1, read on the forward strand.
ACCGCACTCGCTTTAGGATTCTTTCCCTATCGCACCGAAATACATCAAATTCAAACTCTCGGGTCGAGGATTTTACATCCAAGACCGCACCGCTTTAGGATTCTTTCCCTATCGGACCGAGATACATCAAATTCAAACTTTGGGGTCGAGGATTTTACATCCAAGACCGCACCGCTTTAGGATTCTTTCCTATTGCACCGAAATACATCAAATTCAAACTTTTGGGTCGAGGATTTTACATCCAAGACCGCACCGCTTTAGGATTCTTTCCCTATCGCACCGAAATACATCAAATTCAAACTTTTGGGTCGAGGATTTTACATCCAAGACCGCATCGCTTTAGGATTCTTTCCCTATCGCACCGAAATACATCAAATTCAAACTTTTGGGTCGAGGATTTTACGTCCAAGACCGCACTCGCTTTAGGATTCTTTCCCTATCTGCACCGAAATACATCAAATTCAAACTTTTGGGTCGAGGATTTTACATCCAAGACCGCACTCGCTTTAGGATTCTTTCCCTATTGCACCGAAATACATCAAATTCAAACTTTTGGGTCGAGGATTTTACATCCAAGGCCGCACTCGCTTTAGAATTCTTTCCCTATCGCACCGAAATACATCAAATTCAAACTTTGGGTCGAGGATTTTACATCCAAGACCGCACCGCTTTAGGATTCTTTCCCTATCGCACCGAAATACATCAAATTCAAACTTTTGGGTCGAGGATTTTGCATCCAAGATCGCACTCGCTTTAGGATTCTTTCCTTATCGCACCGAAATACATCAAAATCAAACTCTCGAGGTTAAGGATTTTACATCCAATACCGCATTACTTCGAGATCTTTCCTCATTTTAATGATCCAATCCAATCGATTCGATCTTCTTTGGGTTGAAGATGTTGCATCTAAAACCTCAAAATTCCAATTTTCATTTCAAATCAAATCCCTTCAAATTAATCTCGACAAACTTCAATCTAAATCGAAACTCCAAATCGAAATCTAAACTCACACATCATGACTTGAACATGAAACAAAATAAAATCTAAATCGAAATTCTCCTAGATCATGTGATTTGGGATTCACCTCCTTTTCCTTTCCCCGCCGAGAGTTCAAGAATCTCCGAGCCTGCAGAGTATACTTGACACTCCCCAGCTAAGCTCTTCTACTTCGTCCCAAGTTTGTTACTTGGACATCCGTGTTGGTTTTGTTGATCGCTTCGGCCAACACCAATACGCGCGGTGTGCTCCGTCACCACCACACCTATTGGGGGTCCATTTGTCGACCTCATTCTCGATGAGGTCTTCTCTTCTTCTTTAGTGCTTAGGATCTAGCCTCAGGCTTTTCCTTCGACTATCTTAGAGGACTAGAATCGGGATCCACCATCTAGAATTTCAAACCACTTCTTAACTCCCCGCAAACTCCACAAACTCGATTGTAGACCCCTAATCACCTAGAGGGTCGAGATCAAATGTGGAAGTTTAAAGGATGAGTTCCTATAGACTCTTCGGCCTTAGATTGCCCCGGTGGCCTCGGTCCGGTGAAGGGCCGACTTACACACACACTACACTCATACACTACACTTCCATACACCTCCTAAAACACACCCATACCCGACTTGACCTCCCGACTCATGTAGATGATTCACATGGATGGTCCTTAACCCCTAAGCCCTCGCTAAGAGCAGGTTAGAACAACATAGCGAATGCCTCAAATGAGTCCCTTCATGGCTCATGTGGGCTTGATATGGCTTCATGGCTCAACCAAAATGATTTTATTCCACTTACATTCACCTAATCTTCCATTTTCCAAATTTTTAATTTTCGACCCCCGGACCCTACACCCGCCAACCTACCCAAAGCCTCGAATCACCCAAATTTCTCAAAAATTTCCAAATCACCCAAAATTCTCCAAAATCATTCCCAAACATTTCCACATCACTCAAACTGATCATCCATAACCAAAAATACCAAAAATTCCAAAAATACCTCCCAATACCCTCCAAATACCCAAAATACCCCTCTTAGCCAAAAAATCCAAAAATTCAGAAAATTCCCAGAAAATTCCAGAAAATCCCAAATATTCCCAATTTCATTTTGTTCAACTACACCATGGGCCAATTTTGTCAATTTACCCTACTTTTGTCAAAACCCCCAATTTGACCCATTTTAACCCTAAGTGAACCCAATGTCAAACCAAACCTACCCAATTGACCCAAATTCTGGTCTAATTCAATTCTAAACTTCAATTCAACATCCCCAATACCAATCTAGACCAAATCCAAGCCCAATTTGATTGGCATTGGGATCCAATTTCACTTTTGGCCTTAAAGCCCAATTTGGACCCATGACCCAAACTTAGCCCAAACTCACCCAATTCAACCCCAATTAACCCCAAATCTTTTCTAAATCTTCCTTAACATTCCCACAAACAAAACATTAACATGATTTGCCCAAAATTTAGACCCAAACCCCACTCAAATTCAACCCAAAGCTAAAAGGCCCATTTTCGACCTAAACCCAAACCTAACCCAAATGAGCCCAAACCCCAAAATCAAAGCCCAACCAAAGTCAAAACCTATTTGAAACACTCCCATAAATATTTCTCAACATTAATTTTACATCAATTTCAACCCTAGCCCAACATTGGCCCAAGTTAGCCCAATTTGACCTACATAGGCTCACTTACCAAATAAACCCAAATTCAAACCAATTCAACTCCAAATCACACCAAATTGACTCCAAGCCCTTCATAGAACATCCCTAAACCAATTATGACATTTATTTGACAAGGTCCTTCACAAAATCTTTACCCAAATGCCCATCCTAAAATCAAAAAGCCCATTTCCCCTTAAACTTTCCTAAAAGCCCACTTCTTTCAAATTCAAAAGCCCAAATTCATCCAAAGCCCACATGGCACTTCCCTCATCATCCATTTAATCAAAATTGTCCCTAAGTTCCAAAGTCATCAATTAAACAATTCCAAATCAAGCCCCATACAAATTCCCATCAAAATATCAAAATTTTCTTAAATCCTTTTTTATGAAATTGACCCAAGCTTTTCCCAAGCCAAAGGTGAGCCATGAAGCCATGCATGAGCCACATGGAAGCCATGAGAGCCTCTTTACATGTCACCATGCCATTTTTGGCAAAAGGAGGAGACTCTTTCCTTAATTCCTAAAGGTGATTAACCACTCCCATGATTCCACTAAATCTTGCTTAAGCTTAATTGTACTTGGATGGTGACCATTCCCCACTGATTAAGCTGACCTAAATCACTTTCTATTCAGCCTAAACAAAGCCTTGGGTGGTGCACCTAGCCCAAATGGATGGGTTGACCAATTTTAAGCCAAAGTGGCCTCTCCCCCATACCATTTTAATCCAAACACTTTACACATGTCCAAGCCCAATTGACTTCACCATTGCCAAGCCCTGACCTCCCTGGTCAAGATGGTGACCCATGCCTGCCGGCCAGCCACCTGGGCCGCCGGAAAACGCCATGGCCGAGACATGGGGAGGAGCCAAACCTTGGAATTCCACCTTGCCGAGCCGCCCCATGCTCAATGGCCACCATAGCCGTTCTTCCCATGCCTGCAGCACCTGATCCCAACCCTCGCCATCCCCGCGAGGCTCTCCAGCCACCTCTATTTAAACCCGACCCCTCACGGCCATGAGAAGAGAGTTGCACAAACCTTGCCGAAACTCCGCCAAAATTGTTCCAGCACCCTTCTCCACCCTTAGAGCAGCTTGATCCCCGATGTCAATTTGCTCTAATCCCCACCGATAAAACTCAATTTCCCAACCGAAATTCCACCCAAAACCAGGACACTTCTCCACAGCTGAGCCAATCCCCAAATTGATTGGTTCTACACCTTCACTGCACCAAGGGAAGGTGTCCACCAACAAAAGCCCCATCTCCAAAGCCACCCAGCTTGCTCCAGCCCTCCAAGCTTTGTGATCTGGCCGTGGTCGAAGTCCAACCTAGACAATTCACCGCACCAGGAGACTTCATCCGGAGCTTCGCTAGATCCAATCGAAGGTGCAACAACTCTCGCATCGAAGCCACACTTCTCCGAGCAAAGGTATGAGCTAATTCTTCATCCCGAGCTTCCGGAGATTCTCCATTTCAAATGCTTTAATTTCAATGCATGATAACCGTATAGATGTGTTCGTCTCTTCAAGACGAATCCATAGAGCATAAGAACATGAAAATCCATCGAGTATCGAGCGAGATATTAGGGATTTAGTGTGGACGCGCTCTCGGCGAGGACACTCGGGGACGATGAACGGATGCCGTCCATTTAATACACGCGCGGACGGACGGCCGTGATCGCGCCGGACGAGGAGACGGAACGATACAGCGGGCCCCGGGACGGCCGACTCGGATGGCGGCGCCCAATCACGCCGCGACACGTACCCCTTCGGAGCCGCCGATGCTTCGCCGGCGCCGCGTGGATAAGTAGATAAATAGGGTATTTAATGTATTTATTAAATATCGTAAACTTTAAAAATTCATAACTTTGTGTAGGAAAATCAGAAAAATAAAATAAAAATACCCTCTCGCTCAGCTGAACGTAGGAGAATAATGTGGAAAAGAAATCATTTAATTTCATTAAGTATTTTATTTTTTATAATTTATTTACTCTCTCGCATACATTTAATTCTCCATGCATGTATACAATTCACCATGGCATGAGACCATAGGGCTTTTAAGCCTCCGAATTTGGGAACATTCCCCGAATTTTCCAAAGTCGCAGGTCATCCCTATGAAGAGTTATTGATTTTTCAAATTCATGTCACTCGTTTTGAGTATTTTAATTCCAATAAATAGCATGTTGTGAAATAAATTCTAGGAAAATTTGGTGATGTTCCTTATGACCAGAGAACCCTAGAAAAATAGGTTTTGAGTTAGTTCATTTTAGACAACCCTAATCGGCTTAAACACTCAAAATAGGTCTCTAATTAATTAGAGCTAACCATACATCAAATTGACTTCAAATCAATTCTCCATTGACCTTTAGGGTCAGAAGAACCCACCATAAAAATTTGAGGTCAATCGGACTTGGTTAGCCCTATTAATTGGGTCGATTAAGCCATTTAGTCATTTTAAACTTTAAAAATTCATAACTTTCAAAATATCTTTCAAAAATTCACCAAATTGGTTTTGGAACCTCTCTGATATCAGGGGAATTTAAGAAAATTAAAATTTCAATTTTCTAAAAAAGTTGATTTTTAATATTATTTTAATATTTTTAATAATTAAAAAATAATAAAAATCACAAAAATAATAAAATTCACCAAAATGTCACATTTTGAATTTTAATCACTTAGGAACAAACCCCATATTTTTCTTAGGCCTATTTGGTGAGATATTAATTTTTAAAGCCCTAGGGTAATTTTAAAATTAAAAAATGTATTTTCTATCATTTTCACTAAAATAATTATAATAAATCATAGAAAAATCAGAAAATTGCAAAATTTGCTTCTCTGATTTCCTTGATATTAGAGAGATTTTTGAAAAACATAAAATTCATTTTTCAACATTTATTTTATTTTTAAATTAATTAACACTCCAGAACTTAAAATATTTATAATAAAAATAATATAATTCAAAAAATCACCAAAATTGGTCCAAGTGGTCCCCTGGTCATTAAAAATGTCCCCTAATTTTCTTAAGGACAGAAACTGTCCCTTGGTCATGTTATTAAATTTTCCTTGGAAATCTCTATTTTCTACCAAAAATAATTATATAAATAAAATAAATACAGAAAAATCACATTTTCTCCTCTCATGTCTTTATTGACATATGAGTGAAGTCACATAAAAATTTCAAGTTCATTTGAGTTCAATTTAGTGAGTTATGAAATTATTAAGCTTAAAGGGTAAAGTGGTAATTAATTTTTTTTTAATTCTTAATTAAAACTTTAGGTTTAATAAAAAATTAACAAGTAAAATATTTGATCCTAATCTGATTTGGATGATTGAAATTTAATAATTGAAGGGTAGAAACCCATTAAGCAATTTAAAATGATTAAACTTTAATTAAATAATTGATTAAATTTGGAAGAATAATAAAATTGGAATTATTAAAATAAGGATATTATTAGGAAGAGATTTATTCTTTAATTTTAAAAAAATCCCTAAATTAATCATTTCATTAGTGTTTAATTCCTAATTAAAATGATAATTCAAATTTAAAATATTAAAAGACTTAATCATTAAACTAAAATTAAATTATTGAACTCTTTTAAAATTTTAATTAAAATTAAAATGAATAAAATTGAATTAAAAAAATTAAATTAAATCAAATTAAATCAAATTAAAAATTAAATTAAAAATTAAATTAAATTAAAAATTAAATTAAATTAAATTAAAAATTAAATTAAATTAAATTAAAAATTAAATTAAATTAAATTAATTAAATTAAATTAAATTAAATTAAATCAAATCAAATAAAAAAATTAATTAAATTAAATCAAATTAATTCAATGTAACATCAAATCAAACTAAATTGAATTAAATTGAATTAAATTAAATTAAATTAAATTAAATTAAATTGAATTAAGTTGAATTAAATAACATCACCTAAGACATAAAGAAATAAGCCTAAAATAACTTGAACACTATTCTAAATTTAAACCCTTCAATCGAAATTAAGCTAAATCACAAACCATTTGAACACCAATTTACCCTCAAAAGCTTTAGTTATCATAACTCCTAAACAGAATATTAAATGAAATGTTACTTCACTTATAGTGACATTCAAATATCCTAGTTCATCGAGCAAGTTAACAAAACTTGAAAACCTCTGACGATCGATTCATTTACATAATTAAATTCATTTGGACTTAAAACAATCCTAGAAATATTGAAAAGATGTTTAAGATTCTTCTTAAGCACTTCCTCAATATGATAGGATATTTATAAGAACAATCGAACTTAGTTGCTCTTCGATGAAGAAAATCGTCTTCAAATCAAAAACACAAGGAACCTAGACGTCATAGGAAATGACTAGCTATAGGATTAGGAATTTGGTAGAAAACCATAACCCTTACCTTAGCTTTACCTAGGAACTCGCTTAAATATTCTAATCGTGTTTTAAGTGCAGCTTGGGATGACGGGAAGACCCTCCAGGTACGCTTTTATTTTATTGCGATTTACTTTACTGGTAATTTATTTAATCGCATCGCACTTATTTTTCTTGCATGATAAACAACAGTTGCATGAAAACCTACACCTTTGGGACGTAAACCAAAACCGAAACCCATAACTAAATTAAAAGACACTACAAGATAAAATTCACCTCCACAACATTTCAAAATATAAGACAACTCAAAATTTAATCACAAACGTAACACAAAACTACAATTACAACCTGAATTAAAACGTCCTGTTGGATGATCGGGAATACCTCTGATGATGTAACCTACGTGTTGCTAACTGGATTTCCCACTGGTCTAAATGAAAGTGTGGAACTCATTCAGCTGAGTTTAGCAAATTCATCCGGACTAAGTGAATCCGATAAAAATAATGATGCCGAAGGATGGAACCGTGGGATCTTAACCGGTGTTGTTATAATCAACTTTAAGATTTGTTTTAATTAAAACACAAAAAACACTTGGAAATTAAGACTTCTCTAAACCAAAACACTTTTCTCATCCCCCGATTTATGATTTCTAAAACTAAACCTTCCGCAACAACAAGGAGCTCGTGAGCATGGTGGGCAAGACGACCATCGTCGTCAAGCAAAACTTGAACCTACTTCAGCAAAACTTTCCTAGAATTAAACAACAAAGCCATAGGACTTCAAGGTAGTTTGCCTAGTGCAACATAAATCCTCAACTCTTCGTTAGGCATTTGCATTGCAAATTAAGCCCTAACCGGTCTTAGGATTCCGAGGTAGTCGTCCGATACGACATAAACCCTCATATCTTCCAGGCTATTTGTATGATTCTATCATATAAATATAAGCCCTAATTAATTAAAATCGGCAAGATTAAAACATTAAATAAACATTAGGACTTTCCTAAATCCAAGCCAAACAATAGGATAGTCGGGAGATTATCGAAGTTCACTTCGAATCCGTAATTTCTCCTACTTTTCTTCCTTTGAATTCCCAAAATAAAATGTTCCAAACTTGATCCATTCCCTATCGAGATTCAAAAATTCAATTCTTCGAAAACTTAAACTTTCAAATTCTCGAGAGCAGAATTATTGATTATTATCGATAGTTTTCTTAGGTGATTCCCGTCACTTAAGATGTAATTAACTATAGGGGCTTGCCCTTATGGGAATTTTAAAGAACCCGTGTAATATAAACCCCGTTTAATGTTTTCATATTAAGCAAGTGGAATTTGTCGGCTTATAAAATTGGTTCGCGTGACCAAACGGATGTCACAAATCTTCTAGTTTATTTAACCGAGCCCCACCATCAAGCGATGTGTTTATCCTTAGGGATAGATACACGGCTTGTGATGCGGTGCTCGTTTATATAAACTATTTGGGATGTGAGATCGGTTTGATTTCATATCTTAAAATCTTCAAATTTAAAATTATTTTCAAAATCAAATACTACTTTCTAAATTATATCTATATTTAAATTAAATTTAAAATTCGCCGACAACTTCGTAGGCGACCCCTTTTAAAAAAAAATACAACACTCAACCTAAAAATATGCCGACAATGATCTGTATGGTTAGCAGGATGTTTTTCAATTGCTCGGTGCTCTCATCGTCTTAATTTCTTAATAGGAAGACACAATACACTGTATCTGGTGTTTTCTGTGTATTTCTGTTGCATTGCATGGTGTCCAGCAACACCAGGATTCTGGTGTATTTTGAGGGGAATTCTGGTGCATTGCATGGTTTGCAGTCTCTTTCAATGTAAATACACTAAAAATACACTGAAAATACACTGCAAATACACTGAAAATACACTGGAAATAGAAGAGATAACTAAATAAACTGAAAATACACTGAAAATACAGTTAAAATACACTTTAAATACACTGACAATAACATTGAAAATAGAAGAGACTGAAAATACACTGAAAATACAGCATAAACATACACAACTCAAAATGAGTTTGTTTATTTACATGGTTGTACAAGGTTTTCTCATTAATAACATTTCAATCATGTCACATCTCAGTGATGGAATGCATCAGTAATTCGGTGTAGGATGATTCAGGCGTGACATTTTCCTGTACTACGTACAAATTGAATGTTAGTGAGAACATTTCAAAGTAAGATTGGAGTAGTTAGAAAGATATTTACCATGCTCAGTGACTGTGACACTACGAACATGTTTGCTTCACAATTACTTTGTGATTCTTCTCTACCGGATCCTTCATGATTTTTTCCTGCATAAAGCTGTTCATTTTAGCATCGAGTACAGTTATATAAAATACTAAATTATTTAGAATGTAGAATTACATACTCTTCGTCCTCTTGCCTTTTCCCGCATCCTTTAGCTTTAGCATTGGAAACCTTTGGGTCTCTTTTTTTCGGGATCATTTAGATTGCTAGTTGGCGCATGTGATTTTTTCTTTTTGGTAGCTTTATTTGGATTAGGATCCTTCCCATCTAATATGTCATCAATACCTATAGATGCTATCTTGAATGTATCAAGAAGGTATGTCTGGGCGCGTTCATTTCCACCTGCTTTAGTTATTAGTTGGTATGCAAACTTTTGACAGTGTGACTTAAATAAGATTCCACTGGAACTTGCGATGGACATTTCGCAGTCCTCCATACGTATGTATCCAAAGGTTTTATAGATTTCTTTTTCGCCTTCACCGACCATCTCAATAACAAATATTGCTCGGAATATTTGTTACTTTAACCTCATTAAGAACACGTAGTGAGTGAGCGCAGAGCAACCCCATCATTTCAAATTTCTTGCAGCTACAAGTGATCTCGCACTTAGTCCTATCGTAATTAACAGTCCAGGGTCTACTCGTCTCCAGATTATCCAAATTCCTAACATAAAATTCTGAAGCACCCTCAACTGCGACATCAACAGTTACTCCGCATAACCCATGCAGCAACTCTTCTTCAAACATGCAATACAGCTTCCGGTGTAATACGCAGCAGCTTGCCTCAACACTGGGCTTGTTTTAACTGTGGGTTTAATAACCGTTTAAGAGCTTTTAAAGTCTTCATCCTTCTCGTTCCTTCTCCAAGATTTCATAATACTTTCAATTCCCAAAAAGCAGTCAGTGAGAGAACTGGTTGGCTTAGATACACCATGACATACGTTATTTGTGGACTCACTTCTTTGCGTCGACAATATTCCCATTCCAAATATTTCTTTATTGAATGCTATGGACCACTTTTGTCTTATACGATACAAATCTTGTAGCCACCCGTTGTTGTGTAGGTCTCCTTGCTCAATCATTAAAGCCCAATAATGTTCAAACTCCTATTCACAGTCACAATCTCGCATGCATCTGTAAAACAGATTGTGGACACTTTTGCTGGTGTTACCGCAATGAACTTTTGAAGACAACTTCTTATAAATATGCCACTGGCATAATCTATGCCTTGTGAATGGAAGGCATTCTCGAATGGCCATCGACATCGCTTGATCTTGATCGGTAAAAATAGTGATTGGATGTTTGTCGCTCATTATCCGAATAAAAGTTTTAAATAACCAAGTGAATGACTCTATTGTCTCGTCGACTAAAAATCCAACTCCGAAGAGGACGTTTTGCCAGTGGTGGTTAACCCCTACAAAAGGAGCACAACAGTTATTGTACTTATTCAAACGGTAGCTCGTGTCAAAAGTTACAACATCCCCAAAGCAATTATAATCAAGCCTAGAAGTCCCATCACACCGTAAAAGCTTCTTAGTCTCCCTTCATCATCGCCTCGAAGTCCTATGCAAACATACCGTCATGATTTTGTCGTTCCATGAATAATTGCAATGAGAGTTTGCATCACCGTGTTCAATTCTAATTCTTCTATCCCTTCAAGGAAATTGTAGGCATCTTGTCTCGTGCACTCCATGTTCTCTACTCCACCAACCTCGATAAGAAGGAACCTAAAAGCATCTGCTGCTCTAATCCCTGAACCTGTGATTGATCTCAGTAATTTTGCATTTAGCTCGCACACCTTCCGACTGGACCGTAGACGGTGCTTGTCACCGGATTCCGCCAAGGGGTGGTTATTCCCTTCGACAAATTTCTTTATTGTCCAGTTGTCGTCAATGTCTACAACATAACGAACCATTGCTTGACAGCTAGTCCTTCTCTCAGCTTTCATGTACTTTAACGTATTGGCGACCAGTGACTCTTTCTTATGGCCTGCTTTAGCACAAGTATAATCCTTCTACTTAATTTGCCTGAAGTTCGGCCAGTAACTGCTGTGATCCTTGCGGACACTGAATCCAACATGATGTGCATAAGCACAAAAGTGTTCGTAAGCCTCTACCTCATTATGAACAATAGTATTGAGAAAACCGTTTACAATTGGCTCATTTGAATCACTTCCTCCCACAGGTAACTACAATTTAAAATTATACAATAAAGTTAGTCTGACTTGTATGACCCAAGCAATACTATAAAAACACACTAGGAATAGACCAAAAATACTGCAGATAAATCTTAACATAGAACAGATAACATTAACTAGTAGAATACCCTAACTTTAAGGCAGAAACAGCATCAAAATAACACATAAATCACCCATATATGTAGTAGGCTTGAATTTAACCTAAAACAAGCAATACACTGTAAATACACTGCGAATACACTGAAAATACACTGAAAATAATCCATTGTTTAATACAATGAAAATACACCGAAAATACACTGAAAATGCACTGAAAAGGCACTAAAAATAATATACTGACAAATACAATGAAAATACACCGAAAATACACTGAAAATACACTATAAATACACTCAAAATACACTGAAAATAATACACTGAAAATACACTGAAAATACACTGAAAATACACTGAAAATATAATGAGAATACAATGAGAATACACTGAAAATAATACACTGATAATACACTGAAAATACAGTGAGAATACAATGAGAATACACTGAAAATAATACACTGATAATACACTGATAATACACTGAAAATAAGCTGAAAATGATACACTGTAAATACACTAGTGAGAATACACTGAAAATAATACACTGAGAATACACTGCAAATACACTGAAAATGATACACTGAGAATACACTGAAAATGATACACTGAAAATACACTGAAAATACACTGAAAATACACCAGTGAGAATACACTGAAAATAATACACTGAGAATACACTGAAAATACACTGAAAATGATACACCGAGAATACACCGAAAATGATACACTGAAAATACACTGAAAATACACTGAAAATACACTGAAAATAATACACTGAAAATACACTGAAAATAATACACTGAAAATACACTGAAAATACACTGAAAATACACTAAAAATAAACTGAAAATGATACACTGAAAATACACAAAAATACTTCAGGAAAATCTCTTTTGGTTATTACTCATCCCTCGAACAAAAATATTCCGCGCAGGGTTAATCTTACCTCCGTCCTAAACTAGTTTTCGTAATTCATGCTTCCTATTTCTTCATTAAGAGAAAAATCAAACTCCATCACTTTCAGCGAAGGTGAAACCCTAGCGAGACAAAACCACTTTTCGTTAACCCTAAAGAGCCAAAACTGCACTTTTCGAAAACCCTAACAGAGCCAAAAAACCACTTTTCTGCTATTTATTCTATTATTACGTTGGATGCAGAAAGCGAGGAACCAACGAGACCGTATGCAAAAAAGCGGGATATGCGAAACGGCGGGAGGATCGGTCGGCCGGCCGGCGTAATATTTTCAATTTTTTCCATTAAGTATCCGACGTGGACTTGCGGCCCCACTTACGCCACGCGTCGTTTTTTAACTGGCGACGCACAGGAAAATTCCGCCAGAAGAGGAGCTCACGTTGCCATGATGAGACTATGTGACTGGCATAGAGAGAATCATCGTAATCAGATAGGTTGCTCATCTCTTAACAAAAAAGTTCTTTTTGGAGTGTTCGTGAAGTGTATCGTG